>JAUTBQ010155563.1:0-13352 GCA_032361185.1 Lepetodrilus ovalis | reverse complement strand
CGCTGAATTTGGGGTCCAGCCTTATAGCATAGTACAAGTAAATAACAAAGATAAAAATGGGATCCACATCTGACCCAGCCTTATATCCGAATCCGCTCTGTATCGGATAGCCTTATATCGAGGGGCACTGTATTCATTTTTGTGTTCAAAGTTTTTGAATGTAGTCTCAGATAGAAATTTGTTTGTCCATTATTTAGGTCAACCATCTGTGATAGTATGCCTTTAATGATAGTTGAAGAAATTCTCAGAATGTTGAAATCACCAGAATTTTCAGTAACATTTTCCCTGGTGGATTAACCCTCTCCATGCTGGGCAACCAGAGATGCCCTAAAGAGCAGTGCCTGTGTCTAATCCAGCATGGAATGGATAAATCAATCACAGTCATTGCCATATTGGGCAGCTCTGGTAGGATCCCGCAGAAAGATGGTTAATATTAATAATTTCCTTAGCCCGTTAGCCATAAAAAAAAAAGGAAATATTGATAAATATAAAAAAAATCAAAGCTATACTGTGGTCTATTTTGATGAAGGCTTTGTTCGTTATTCAAATATCCTAAGAAAATATATGATCTAGATCTGAAGCCTGCATTTCATGAAAGGGTCGTAACTTAGTCCCGGCCTAAATCAGATCTTTTGATAGGTCTCAGGACCACGCTGATCCTGGGATTTGAACCCAAGTTGCTGGATTGAGAGGTCAATGCTCTACCAAATTAGCTAAAGGGGTAACCTGAGACTAGTAGGAGCATCTTACATCACACCCTGCCAGAACCATAGCAGGAAATTATGTAAATGTCAATTTAGGCCCTCATTGCCAGTACAACCCTTTCAGGACATCTAGGCCAGATGTGTCACGCTCTGACTTGAAACTTAATGACAAACAAGACCTTCGTTATTTTCGAAAATTTCGATCCACACTGTGGATAAAATAAACCTTTCCTGTCGCGCAAATTGCCAAGTGCAGCGACAGTGTTAGAATTGAAACCTCTTGATTTTCAGCTGGCGCTGTCATTAAGCTTTGTTAAGAGAAGGCTATGTAAGTCTTAAAGAAGCGGGATCTGTTTTTTCTTTTGAAAATAATTTGCTGCGAAGAACAAGGATTAGGGTGAAAGCTTTGAAGGATGTGTTTGAAGTGCACCAAGGCATGCAGATAGCATAAATTTTACGTCGTTCACAATCGCTTCTTTTTTTATTAAGGCCACTAATGGACATTGGAAACTTTCAGTAATGTTGTATTTGAGCCTGCAGGAATTGCTTTCTGTTTCCTAAAGGGTCTTTTTAACAAGCACCATCACATGTTCCATCGCGTGAAACTTTATATCCATTTGTCAGTATCAATTTCAAGAATATTGACATTTTCAAAATGACGTGTTACGTTGAGGAAGTGTCCGAGACTTAAAACCAGTTTAAGCGATTGAGGTACAATGATATTTCTGATTCATTATCCATATATATTTTATACCTATTCATAAATAGTAAAAGTGATATGGGTATTCTTATATGATTGTTGTTTGTAGATGTTAAATTTTCTTTTATAGTTTCGTTTTCTAAATATTGTACTAGTAACCTTTCTTTTCAGTCTTGGTTATGAAGGGAGATAACTCTTAACTATTACCTCATGATTCAGATATCTGATTGGTTTGCTCTTTGATCATTTTGAACCTAAAATAGGACTGTATATGCTGTCTATAAATAAAATGATGCATGTATTTTCTCGACAATTTGTAACAGGACAGTGTAGGTGGTAGCCAATCGATGGTACGGTAACATATCGGTAGTAATGCAATTGCTCTACATGTTTTACAGCATTTAACATGCCATCTACTTGAATTTATTATCTACAATACACAGTTTCACCAGTAAAGAAATCTGTTATTGTTTTCACAATAACTTGAAAACAGAAAACTAAGACTTTAATAAATATTTGATGGGTCTTTGCCAAGTCTGGTACAATGAACTCTCCCTTGTATAATACTTGTCTTTAGCACTAGCACCTACCTAACACCTTTCTTTGCTCTTTGTATTCCATGAAGACAAAACCCAATTCATCATACAGGTAACTAACCTAATAACAACTCCATTGTTATTGGTCACCGATCTACGTAACCATGGTGACAGTTACAAAATGCGTAATGCGACGTTTATGAACGAGTCGTGTGGTCGACAGGTCAATTTGTCTGCGTGTACGAAGAGAAAGGTCTGCTGGCAGGGAATTGAGCGGCGTTGTATTGATGTTGAGTCGGCACTCAAATCTAGTTATCTGCCCTTGATTCAGGTCTCGTCGTGAATATATTTGGTGAAATGGGGTTTTTTTCTGGGTTTAATTTGTATTCATGTTTTGCAAGTGGTTTCACAATGATAAATTGTACTCAGCTTAATGTTTTAATGATGATTTACAACATGAAATCACATATTCAACAACAATATATTAATTAGGGGTGGTATAAATTTTGTCAGGAAACTTTCTTCCAAATATTGGAATGCAGCTTGAGGAACTTGATGCCATTCTTCTTCCAATATGTCTGCAAGTTATTAAAGTATGAACAAAATAGATGATAATAATTTCTTTTAAAAATACAGGGGGAAATGGCAAATATACCGTACTGAGCATTTGAGAAGAATGCAGTGCTCATTTTGCCAGAAAATCATAGTTAATGGGGGCATTTATTAGAGTGGGGCATATAATATGTCGAATATTGTAACATTTACAGATGGAATTAATTATGCTAATAATCGGAAAACTACTGACAGATGCAATTTATTGGTTCTTCGAGTATGTTTATTTTTTTTGGTGGTAATTGTTTTCATGGATCAATTCCATCTCTAAACTAAATATTTGCCTTGGTTTGTCAGTACCAGCCATTACTCACAGATTTACTGCAACACTTAGTGCTACAGATGTTGCAGATATCCTATTGCTGTGAACTGAGAAGTCGTGATACAAGCAAAATAATCTTGAAAGTGGCTCTACATCCCAACCTACTAAATATTCATAGTAATTGATGACCAAACTTATGTTAATTTTATTTTAAATTATAAAGTGTAACTGCAACTTTCAACATTCTTATATTTATGTCACAGCTTGTAAGTTTATTGCAGGAGGAAACCCGCAACATCTGTAGCACTGAATTATGCAGTAAACCTGCGAGCACTGGCTGGTACTGTCAGACCAAGGATGATAACATGATGCAAATAGGATCTATTTGTCAATTGATATTGCAGGTAGCCTATGGGTGAGATTAGCCTATGGGTGAGATATTCCCACTGCGACGTAAAGCAATAAATCGCTCAATATTGTAGGTAGTTTTCTTCCTGTTGAAGGCAACCAAGAATACTCTATTGATCTGTGATTACACCTAATCTAGAATGTAATCCCATATTCAGGGATTTGTATCTTCTGTAGAATGTTAGGTTCTGGGGTCGGTTTCATGAACCTAGCCATGGCCTGCAGCCTGTGGATCCCAGCTGTTTCAGCTGAAACCAATTTCCCATTTTCAACCCTGTGTGTTGAGAAAGAGTCCTATATTGAGTAATACGAGTGCTATTTTATTATTGGGGTTTAGAGCCGCTTTCAGGATTAGTTTGCACGAATCACAGATTACCAGATCACTGCAAGACGAAACCACCAACACCTGTAGCCCTTTGTGTTAGAAGATAGCATCAAACTCCCAAATCAATACACTGGTGTTAGAGATCGTAGTCCGGCAATGTGTTTACGGTTTCTCGTATATGTGTCAAATGTCGCCATCATCCAGATTACCATCTGGCAATCTTATTAAAGAGGAGCGCCAAGAATAGGGACATCGCCATCGTCGATCATATTTAATATTAATTGAAGTCTCCCAGCCTTATTTCAGAGTGTCTGGGAGTAATTTTTCAATATTCATAATATTGTCATATTTCCCGATGACACGTAATAGATTTGTGATAGGACCGGAGCACTATTGGTTAGAATAATGATTGATATTGTGTCACCTCGATATAACGCTGAAGTTGTGGTCCATGACATACCCCCGCATTATAGTACCCGCCTTATACGATATTACAGGGAAATAACGAAAATAAAAATGGGATCCACGTGTGACCCCAGCCTTATATCCGAATCTGCGGTGCATCGGACCGTGTTATATCGAGGGAGCACTGTATATGTCTCGATGCTTTGAAGTGGATCTTGAGAGGCACT
Source organism: Lepetodrilus ovalis (assembly GCA_032361185.1). Classification (NCBI taxonomy): domain Eukaryota; kingdom Metazoa; phylum Mollusca; class Gastropoda; order Lepetellida; family Lepetodrilidae; genus Lepetodrilus; species Lepetodrilus ovalis. The sequence continues at coordinate 9,173 of JAUTBQ010155563.1, read as the reverse complement.
CTAGAAGCTAAATGTCCTTTGGCCTCTCTTTGTGATATATTTCTGTGAAATTCAAATTGAGGCTGTAATTGTTATCCCTCTGGTGGATGAAGGTCTCAGTTGTCAAAGACTTTCTGAAAAAAATGTTGTTCTCGATGTCAAAAGTGAGAACCGAGGACCTGATCACTGGAGATGTTCGTTGGGTCTTTTTTTTTATATAGATTTTTAAAAAAAAATCTTTCTCTTCCCCGAAGGTATCCTCAGCTGCAGTAGACTTCAAGGATTTGTGTCGATGAATTACGCAAGCACGATGAAGGCAGGAACCGTCGGTGAAGTCATCATTACTCGCGTGGTCAATACGAGTGCACGGACTGACAAGTTCGGCTGCGGATCTCGACAGCCAACGCCAAGCTGACAGAATTTCAGGATGCAAAAGTACACGTGTACCCATTAGTCGAAGTCGCTTGAGAAGGAATAATTGTCATCGAGCCACAGGATTAATCTGCTCAAAAGATATTTTTATTACCGTTTATTTTTATTATTGGAAGATACTGCAGAATGCATTTAAGTCAGGTGTCCATAAATATTTTAAGATGTAATAAAAGTCGGATCAACAAATACAAAGGTTTCTTCCTTAGCTGCTGGCAGTCGTGGAACTGGATTCCCGTCGAACAAACGCAATAACTGCCAATAACGTTGGTGTTTGTATTGACTGGAATTAAATGGATTCTTTGGAATCTAATCGTTGGAATAAAACGCAAAGAAATGAGATTCACCAACCATATTTCAATGTTGATAATTGGAGACCCTCAAGGTGATAGTTTTTATTTATCGCGATGACGCAGTAACAAACGATTACTCTGTAAAAATTGTTAATTTTACGATGCGTACGGAAGTTAATCGTTGGATCTCAAATTTTATGTCAGTTAATGTCTGGTGGACATGATTGAAATGATTATTATGAAAGATTGATGTTTTCAATTGGATGTAATAATGTTTAAAGGTATACTGCTCAAAGATTTCCTACAGAAACTTGACATTGCATGACATATTAACTGACATAAAATTCAAGATCCAACGGTTAACTTTGGTATGCATCGTTAAATTAACAAATGCTCGATCAGTTTTTTTCGTATATAGCTTTGCTTAAGTGCCTTCCTGTGGGCCAGGAATCAATGTTGGTAAAAGTTACGTTATCTTTCTGACGCAATCGTGATAAGATGCGCTGTCTGTACCGTGGCAATACAGTTCCAATTCTCAGCCTGTCAGTACCAGCTGGCAGGTCTACTGCAACACTCTACACTCAAATGTTACAGGTTTCCTCCTGCCCTAATAGGCTGACAAGCCATGATACAAGTGAAACAATCTTGACACTGGCTCTAAACCCCTATTCAATTTTTTTTTCAACAGTTGATGTAAATACACTTAAATGTTAATGTACCATGAAATGTATTTGTTCAGTCTCGTTTTTCATATATAGATCTATCTTAATTTTCTAAGCAATTATTCCTATTTCTTGTGAAGTTTCTCATCACCAATATTTGTTCAGTATATTAACCAGTTCATTGACATTGTTGAAACGGTGCTAAAAAGAGAAATATTCAAATACTGGCATTGTGCATCGATCCATTATTGATTTTTGCAACTTGACATTTGCATTCATTGCATTGTTACTGAATGTTGCTGCAGGAATCCTTTGCCCAAATACACAATGACGCGTGACATTTGCAGCAGTCTTTGCTGTTTTCTTGGACCAGGGTATCCTTTCACGAAGCTCTCTTATCTGCTAAGAGACTGGTAGCGCTCTCTTAACAGTGTATTAGCTATCGGCCAAGAGAGCGCTACCAATCTCTTAGCGGATAAGAGAGCTTCGTGAAAGGATACCCTAGTCCAAGAAAATAAGCTAAGGTGGTAGAGCGTATAGGACTCGTAGCTAGTCAAGATATTTTCCAATGTGTGAGTGATGGTACACTGCTGTTTGAAATAATACAAGTCCACACCATCTCAAATGATGAATTACAAAATTGTACATTCTTAAATGATAATGAACAAAAAACTGTAGATTTGTGAAAAATAATCGACAGATTTCCAATGGACAAAAATGGTTGCTGTATTTTAACTATAGATAATGTTTGTAGATCAATATTTGTTTATTTGTATTTATGAAACAATTATTACAAATATATATTTTGATACAATGTTAGCAACCATATGTTGTTTGTTCCTTTTAATAAACTGCCTTCATTTCTAATTATTGTTTATATTTTCATGAGGAGAATTTGAAAAGATGCTTTTAAAAAGAAATATCTAATTAGTAGTATTGTGATTCCATTGTAACATACACATTATAAGAGTTTGATTAATTGTTAATATAGGGAATACTTCAATCTATAAAATCCCTAAAGTTCAGACTAAAATTAATCACTAAACACTGAAATCAGTGTAGTGTAGTGTAATTACAGTGTCCCCTCGATATAACACTGAAGTTGGGGTCCATGACATATCCCCAGCCTTATAGATACAGGTAAATAACAAAAATAAAAATGGGATCCATGTCTGACCCCGCCTTATATCCAAATCTGCTGTGCATCGAACCGTTTTATATCAAGGGGACACTGTACCTAATTGTTCTCTCATTCAAATTATTGAAAAAAAAGCCAACAGCTGCGTTTCTTGTGTTTCACATTTTATTTATTGTATCACAGTTTCATATTTATTTCAAAATACATTCAATTATGCAAACTATGAAGACAATCCGATAGACAACAGAAAATGCACGCAAGCACAGTCCCACTCAACACATGCATATTTATGAAAGCCGATTGTAATTAAATACCAGCTGATTTATATGCGTTGTACTCTAGCTTTCATAGCCATAGTTTTCAAGGGAGTGGGCTGTTTTTCAATTAAATGGTAACATTTGTTAATGGCAATCACTAGAAATACTGCATTGGTACCAGTGTTTGATATTCTCACCTCCAAGACTGAGGAGGCATAGTGGCCATTTTGAAAAATTGTGTTTATATCGCTCAGTTTTATTTCTTAGGATATATAAATTGATCTATGCTTAACCTTGAACCCAAAACAATGCAATTTAACAAATCAAATTCTGATATATTCTTAAAACCAGTTTTTCAATATGGCTACCATGATGGAAGACAATCAAGGACAAGTCCAATGTGTTGTTTACAATGCACAAGCAGACAATTATTGAAATACACCTTTCACATTAAATTGTATCCAAATTCATCCAAGTACAGTACATATTTGGGCATGTACATGTAATTCAATTTTAACCCCCATTCTTCTGGATTAATCCTGCTCACTGTTCTTCAGTTTCCTTCAGCAGAAAAGGGGTTAAGAGGGGTGATTTCTCCTACTGTGTACGTTTGTATCTTTGTTGGTATTCACAACAATCTCAGCTTGATTCTTCAAAAACTTCCATACCATTTATACCAAGTCAAATCAATATGAAACGTTTTAAGGTACAAAATCTTTTCTTTTTTTAGTTGATACAAAAGCAGGGTATATGGCATAATTATAGCAATCATCACAAATTACATCTTTATACAGTACAACTTATCTGGTGTGATATTTGTTCATATTTAATATTAATGGGGTCCAAGATAACAAAAGCTTTTTAGTACGATTTCATGCTCAAGGTTAATTTTTATATGGAGGTTTGTTCATACAACTATTGGAGTTGAAGTTGAGCATGAAATTGTAATTAAAATATTTTTCGTAATCTTGGATAGGGTGGGGTGAGGGGTTGGTGTGTGTGTGTGTGTGTGTGTGTGTGTGTGTGTGTGTGTGTGTGTGCGCGCCTTGGAACCTATTCTTTAACCCTCTCCCTGTAGGATTGGGCACAGACACAGCTCTTTAGGGCATCTCTGGTTGCCTTCAGCATGGAGAGGGTTAAAAAAAAATGTGTAACATGATAACGTTGGTATTATTAATAATGACATTGATTCATTGGTTGCCTGAATATCAGGAAGAAATAGATATAGTAGGAAATACAAAGGTGCTCAGACTGGAAGGCAAAATGGGCAATGACTTCATGGATTGGTAAATTTGTTATACTATATGGATTGGTAAATTTGTTATACTATATGGATAGGTAAATTTGTTATACTATATGGATTGGTAAATTTGTTATACTATATGGATTGGTAAATTTGTTATACTATATGGATTGGTATTTATTATATTATATAGAAAACAACAAGGTGTATTATGCAGGCATGTGATTTCTCCATTTTTTACCGAAATTCCGTTGTTTTTTTCTGGCCACCGAGGTCAAATTAAACCGTCTACTTCCATGTGACAAATCTTACTTTGTTCATGTATTATATATGACAAAACAATTTCAGGTTTTATTTTCAACACCCAATCACATGCCTGATTATGTTGCAGTATAGTTAAAGGACAAGTAAGAGTGTACAAAGGTATTGTTGCTTCACACATGCTACATTCTTGAACCCCATGCTTTTGTGTTTCCTGCTACTTGACGGAAGTTTCATGGAGTTTTGATGATGACATGCTCAAGCAACAATGCATTTTTACACCAATAAACTACTCTTATGAGTTCCGAACTATCTATAGCTAAGCCTGAGTTTTTCACATGCAAATACAGTAAAAACTCCAGCTTGGAAAAAGAGTACTTTTATCTGTAAAATAGTACCTTTTTTTTGGTGTATAAGAGTACTCCATGTGACGCTAATTGGGAAATATAATGCATTGGATGAGGAGCTTTTTCTGTGTTGTAATCTTTGATAAACTGTAGCTCTGGGTACCCTTTCACAAAGCTTTCTTATACACCAAGAGACCATAGCGCTGTCATAGCAGTACATTAGCTATCGGTAAAGAGAGCACTATGGTCTGTTAGTGGATAAGGGAGCTTTGTGAAAGGATACACTGCTGAAAGTTGTAGGCAATAGTTCCACGTGTATTTCTTGGAAGGTTGTCCAATGTCGCCATCAAACATGTTGAACATTGGTCCTTCCAGAAATACAATCACGACCTGACCCCAAGATTAGAAGTATACGGTACCATCATAAACTTGTCGGTGCCAAGACATTGGTATCACCTGTTCATGGGTATGGGGACACTGAGCGCGTTTACATGGAAAATAATTCCTCACACTCCATATCAAACATTACTTTATGATTCAAGATGAATGTATTCACTGCCACGTTAATTCCCAGTGTGGAATCCTATAAACAGTAAACCATGTCTTCATTATCGTCAAGGAGATCTTTCATTTCCTTGCCTTCAGACACCAGAGAGTTCCTGATGTTCCTCTGACTTCTACCACAAGAGAGTTCCAGATGATGATTTCCTGCCTTCAGACACCAGAGAGTTCCAGATGTTTTCCTGATTTCAGAGACCAAAAGTGTTCCAGATGTTTTCCTGACTTCAGATACAGGAGAGTTCCAAGCACTTCATCACTACCACAAGGGTGTCTGATCTTCTGATATACATTGGGATTTGACACGACTTCATTATGTTGCTGGATAATTTATGATGCGACTGTCATTGGTATCGGGTATCCATTTCAGGATCGTTATTGCTTGACCTTGCTGTGTATCTGACATCTCTGTTTAGTCTGAACACTGTCTCCAATGTCATCAAAAATGTCCTCAAAATCTGAAAAAGACTGAACAAAATAAGAAACTGAATAAGTTTCTTGTGGATATCTGGAAAATAAGACATATATTCATTATTTATTACAGCCTAAGCATCTACATTATGTTCTGTAAGAACAGAATGATCTTTTATGGAATATAATAATAATAATAATAATAATAATAATAATAATGTGAACATTTATTTTGCCCCAAATCCATGCTCACAGCACATTATTACCCCAGTCAATGGATCTGTGTTCCCTCAATTCCTTTACAACTCCCTGGGGAGTATGCAACCTAAGCTGCTATTCAAGGTGCTACAAAGTTATCATTCATATGAATTTTCTAAATTATTTATGTATTTTATTTTACTATTTAAAAATGTTTTAAATCAATAGATATACATGTACATGTATCTATTGTTTATCTCTAGAAAAACACCATTTACTGACAAAGAAAATATACCATAATCATATGCTATTTTTTTCCCCCATACATTTTCTACAGTCAATATTGTCTTCATTTCTTATGTCTTGATGGGTACTTATGTACCCAACTCTCCCAGTAAACTAAAATAAAGCCATCATTATTCACTCCCGACATCTGAATAAATGCAATCCAGCTTCAAGATAAGACACGGTTATCGTTTTTCCTCGGATGCCGAAACCTAATGAACGTCTTCCCTATCTGTCTGGGAATTGGTCTTTGCAGTCCAGGTTTATTGAAGATCTGGTCCTAAAAATGTCCTCCTTGTCCTGAAATGTCCTACTCGTCCTGTCATATTACAATGCAGCCAATGAAATCAATTACCTAAGATCCCCCATATATCGTCGAAAGAAATCGTACACTCATAACATTCCCAACAGCCAGGAGTAATGACTTGATGGCTAAATAAGGAACGAGTGATAATTCAGTTGTCTCAACAGATAGATTCATCACAACTGTCTTGAGACTCGATGCCATTTTAGAATGGACATTTATAGAACATACATTAGTCAGTTGCACATTTCATGATGTACTAGTGCGTGAAAAAAAAAATGGGTGTTAATAATTTTCATGGATGTGATAGTACTTTTCAGCATATTTTCCTGTTATTTTGGACAAACAATCTTCTTGACAGAATAAATATTGTCCAAAGTGATGACACACAATATTTGACCTTGTGGGAATCGGCTATTTCGCTGGATGCCCAAATATGGACATAACTACACTCTGGAGAATAATACCGTGACAAGTTTTTCCCATTTCCTTGCAATTATTCTGGAGGTATGTCATGATAATGAGTTATCACGGAGCTAGATTGACACCCACAACTGCTATGATAACACAATTTTCCGACACTGATTGTTTTACTAGAATCCAGACATGTGAAAATGTCCCTATGAGCAATGTACAATTTCACGTGAGAGTGAATATCAGATTTTTTTAATTTGACCATTTCTACTAAAAAAATGGACATTTCTGCTGAAGTGATGACCTACTGTAGGTTAATGCACACACACGCACAGACAGACAAATGCACACGCACATGCGCACACACACACACACACACAATCATACACATCCATATTTCCAAATAAATACGTCATGAATTATTTCTTATAAACATTGAAAATTTGAACTTCTTCAGTATAGAAAAGAAAAACACATTAAAAAGTGTTTTTAAGTGATGCATATATTCGCATCATCAAGACATCAGCTAAATCCCATAGTAAATGCCATCCCTCAGTTCCTGAACTACAAAAGCTGGCAAGATGACCATTCATCATATCCGGCGTGCCAACGTTGCGAAACTGTGACCCAACAAAGAGGCCCCATCCCTACCCCACTCCCCGAACTGCGATACGTACCAATATAACTGACATTTTCGTCCCGAATCCTGAACAATCCTTCCAATCATCCCACCCTCTATCTCACTCAAAATCCCAATTCCTGTGATCTCGTCCCCCAATTCCCGTGCTATCCTCCCAAATTCTCGCCATCTCCTCCAAGCATTAACAGCTTACCCAACCGATTGACCACGATATTGGCTGCAGAGTTGAGAGCCCGTCCTGTGGATGGCCACAGATGGGTCCAATTATCGGTCAACGATTCTTTGCAATGACACCTCGAGGTCCATCATAAGCTTCCCCCTCCCCATTTCCTCCCCAACTGCTCCAACATCACTTCCTTCCCTCACAATTATAACGAGACGACAAGTCAGTAATGAACCTGGCGATATTGGAAACTGAACATTAAAGGCTTAATATTACAAATATTTATGTTTCTTAGACACAACTGCAACTTACATTCACTTGATATACATAAAAATCTTGCTTGTACTTCCAAAAACCTTTTCACCGATGTATGGTAGACAAATTTCCATTCCAACCCCACAATATAGGACTTTGCCTGTAATAACTGATGGTAAACAACCTGAATATGGTTCTTTTTGCTTCATTATATGAATGCTAAAGGACATAACTCAGTGGTATGAGGAAAGAATATCGGCAGTGGTTCATTTCCTTCATTATATCAGTTGATGCATCAAAGACAAGATAATTAATCTGTAACCTTAATTCATGTGAAATATGTGGTAATTATCGAGTGTTTGGGAATAAGTGCATCTGTAAATATCAACTTTTGGGTGGACAAATTAAATGTAAGTACTCTCAGATAGAAGTTTGTGTGACCATTTACCTAGGTCAGCCATCTGTGATAGGATGCATTTAAATTGATTATGTCCGATAGATATTATTTTTCAATTTGTTACAAATTGAACTTCTCAGTAGGTAAGGTAATTGATTGATATGTTAGCCAGACGACATAAAGTGTTCGATTAACTGAGATGTGCGATCGTAGGAGAGACGTGGATGTCCAATGGTGACATTTGATTTCCGAATCATGTCGTATATTCCGAGTATATTTCGTCTGCATGACGGGACTTTTCCAATACTTGGTCGATTATCGCACATTTATTTCCACTACTCCGTTACTTAACAGTGCTGTACGACATTGGAACATTTAAAAAAGGTCTGGTATTTTATTTGTATTTTCCTATATCCTTGTAAAAGTTGGATGTGTATTTCTGATAGTGTTTCTAAAACATTTTTTTTTTTATATATAGATGTATGACTGTCATTAACATAAATAATATATGAGTTTAATAATAATTAAGGGACTTAGATGTATTAATTTGTCTATCACTAAGCCACTCCCTCCTTAAAATGTCCGGCAAACTTTCCCATGTGTAAGCATGCAAACAGATCACAATCATTCTTGGTTGCATTTTTCTACGGACATGGTTTCACGATATTATATATACCCCAGTACCTGAATACAAAGTTGCCACTTGCATTAGCCTTGCCTTGCTAAATTATTGTTTGTCAGACATTTAACACGTGGCTAATCAAATGCTGTCCAACTTTAACCATTGCTGTATTCTGATTGGCTGACGAGTACTACTGGTAGGCTACAGGCGATAACGGCGACACGCCAAAACGGCGAAAAATAATTTGGCTAAAACGGCGAAAACCTGGATGAAACGGCGACAACCACTTGGTCAAAACGGCGAATTCAATTGGCTAA
>JAUTBQ010155552.1:0-13352 GCA_032361185.1 Lepetodrilus ovalis | reverse complement strand
GAAAAATAATAAAAATATTAAAAAATTATGATTAAATACGTGCAAGTATGAAGTTGCCCCTTTAAAGGCATACAATCTATATATTTCTGGTTGGTTTGGTCATTTCTGTACTTCCAAAAACATTTCCATCGGTGTATGGTAGACAGAATACCACTGCACCCCCACGATAATATGAAACGAATGTTTTGTTTTACTAGCGATATTCAATCTGTAGGCTCCTACTTTCGCTTTCCTCATTATATGCATACAAAGGGGCATAACTGGTCTACGCTTTCCGGGAATTCAAGGTGGTAGGACTCGATTTCTTAGAATTCCTTCATAAATCAACTAATGCTTCGAAGACAAGATAATTAGTAGTCCGTCGCACTAATTATTATAAAATATGAAATTTATTATAAATATAAATTGTTGGGCAATGGATATACCAGTAAATAAAAGCCTTTGAGTGTACACATCAAACGTAAATAGTCGTTTAGGCGTTATCTAGGCCAACCATCCGTAATAGTATGTCTTTCATACTGGCTGGATATCTATATAGATCTGCAGATATGTATGTTAATTTTCATTTGCAATTTAAAAACTTGCTGAATTTAAATTGTTAAAAGGACCTCCTTTGATAGTAATCGTAAAAATAGAAGAAAAAAAGGCAAACTTGAATTCCGGGTTCAGACCAAACTGTGGATTTGTAGAACTATTATGCACACATTCTTTTTTTTAGCAAGTTGCTAAAGTAGTTCGTGTATGTTCACTTACCTACAAGAGTAGTCTCTTTTATGATCACGTGTGAAATTAAGGGGAACAGGGAATATATGTGTAATAGCGGATACGCACTACATCCTTACTAAAGAAGTTTCTGTGTCAATCTATAGTCGCGGCCTAATTAGCAACACGATCGCTATGCCTATAAGGACGCATATTAAGCTTGCTGAATATTACACAATCATGTTATCACAAATGATTTACCTAAATAATAGAGAATTTTTTTTTCTATCTGAGACATTTGGTTCTTATTCCGCAACACTCGATGGTTGTCACACATTTCATATTGTATATGAATGAATGTTATAGAACGTTAATTATCTTGGTTATTTGATTTGGGGTTTAAAGTCACTTTCTAGATTATTTCACTAATATCATGACTTGCATGCATATATGTGAAACAGGACCATGCCGATCCTGCGATTCGAACCCGAGTTGTTTGGATTGTGAGTCCAACGCTCTACCGACTGAGCCAAAGCGGTAACCCCGCTGGCCGAGACCAGTAGGAGCATCTTATATCACACCCGGCTACATATGTACTGCTTGACTAGTCTGGATTTCCACCTGGTATTATAGTGTTAGTTCACTTAGAATATCATGCCGCAGATATAACAATGATACCCCACTCATACACAGAATATTGACTCCGAGCTGCACCTTTAATGCTGAGCGCCAAGCAGGGGAACAACAAGTACCCTCTTTTAACGTGTGCATGTGGAGAACAGAAACAAGCCAAAAGTGATGTCGAAAAACTGCATCTTGCGCAATGATGATCGGTCTTACAGCAAACGAGGAACTAAAAGTGCATTCTTGTATACGGTAGTAGCAAATACATGCAGTTACATGAGTTATATACAGCACACTCAGTATATAAGAAACGACCAATGTGATTTATTACACGCCCATGTCCGTGGCATTGAATGTGTGGGCGACATCTCGGTGACAAACGTCACATGCAGTTTCAGCACGCATGTAAAATAGCATCCTGTGAGATGAAATGTATGTTATTCTCACTGTATGTTGTGCAATCGTCAGTGAAATAAATCTCGCAACTTTCTTCGGGGAATCTTTCCAAAATGTACCGTATTACCATCACTACCTCATCAACAAACCATGATAAACATTCAGTGTAATGTAGGTCACGTGGGTTTTCATGCACACACACACACACACACACAAAAGGTCGACATCTAATCCACGCTAGACCCCAGACTCATCTGCATATTCAAAATCACCCAGTCTTGCAATAGCCGACATACAAAACAATGACATACTTCCACTGCTATTGAGATCCTTTCTTTATGCGATGAGCTCTGTTATATGCATGGCAGATTCCTAAGCACAGTACGCAGTTTTATGGCGGTTGGAAGACCAAACAGCTTTGTCAAGGGACCATATTGGTATGGAGATGCCAAAGTCTAAGAGCAGATTGATTTGTATTTCATTTTTCTCAGATAGCAGATTTTTCAAGTCGGCAGACAAATTGGTCTCAACCAATGAACATGGACGTTTTGGTAAAGGCTTCACCTTTAAAATCTCCCTGGTGTTGTTTTGTACAATAAAAATACAAACGACCCCCATTGTTCCCACCCACCGACGGTTTCGTTCCCCTGCAAATAACTGAATTTCCGAATGTCCGAGTCATTTTACACAGGAAGACTGATTTATGGTTCCCAGTAAAAACTGTGCAGATAGTGAGGGAACCAGTTATCAATACTCCAGGTAAACAGGGGGTCCACTGTACTGCCTTCAAGTTAAACACTTGTCTAGAACCACAATGGCATTAAAAACGACAAAAGAGGCAATTTCATAAAGACAAATAGCTTTATTTGACAAATGAATTACATGTACACATACGAAATGATTCCACAAAGTGTATATAGACTAGACCATATGCAGCCGCGCACCTAACAGATAGGCGTGTGCTGCACAGGTTTCATAAACTTGGCTGCTGTCATCACCATGACAACAGGGTTTTTTTTTTTCTACATTGTGACAATGAAATGTTAAATTTCAGAAATCAATGACAGCGGTTGCTATAAAGGACTACATACACAGAAGCGAGGTGCAACTACATTCAGATAAACGCACCAGTCTCTCTGCCTGCTCTGTATAGAGATAGTACTACTGCAATCAAAAACAAGAAAATTTTAGCATCACAGACAGACAATGTAGCGAATAGATACGTCGACACTTTCGATTAAAATTTTGGGAATATTTTCGCACATGGATGTTATAATGCTAAGGAGGTTGGCTGGGTGTTTGTAATTTCTTTAAAAGTTACGTCTTGTTGTTTTGAAGTTAAAATTTAATTCGTTCACAACCCCATTATTTTTTAACACTACCATGATATCCCAGCCCAAAAGGATTCTGTGCAGGGACCCGTCGTTATGTAATACTCACTTTAGAATAAGAAGTATAGATACATGAATGCAAAACAATGAGTAAACGCACTAAAAACATAAGTATGTCATATACAAGTAGTTCAAGTTGACACAAGCATAGGAGCAGGCCCAACATCCTGCCAATCCACATAGATACAACTACATCATCAGATCAATCAAATTGTTCATAGAAAACAAGTAAATGGTGCTTCGATCCCCCCCCAACTACTCAAATCGTTAATTCAGGATTTCATTTTCATTTCTTTATCCCCTTTGTCTCCAAACATCATGAACATACAAAAACGTAATGAGATTTCACATCCAGAACATTATTTTTTTTTGTTTTTTGATTTTCAGTATTTTCTAAAGTAAGAATCGACTTCATTGCGACATATTGATGATGACATACAAAATAGTGTTGTGTGTCTGTGTGTATGTATGTGTGTGTGTGTATATACTGCAACAACTTATAACTTGCCACAATGACAGTTTGCACTGCAGCTACAACATGGGACAAGCTAGGACAGCCTTGACCTCCAACTAAGGCTTCAAGGTCGTGACAATTTATCTTTGTATTATACCTCCTCATCTTTTGCAGAAGCAGTGTATTTCAATTTCCATTTCAGCAAGCTTAGCCATTGTATCTCAACTGACTGTTTTGGCAAGGAGTGAATTTGGCAGATCTCGACTTGCTACGGAAATCGCTTTCGCTAATCGCACGACCTTGACCTTGAAACCTGACCCCTAAGGAGGACAAAGGCCGACCCCACTGGTGACCCCCAATGGCAGCCAGGAAACAGTCACAGATAGTATTTGTAGCCGTGGCACATACAAGGTTCAATAAATAATGTTTGTTAACTAAACACTCAGCAGAACAAAACAATAGGATAAAGGGTACTGTTAAACTGATTTTCATTCAAGATACATCAACACTGTTAATCCATGGTAAAAGTGGGTGTTTTTACAATAATTTCCTCCAAATGCTTCATGTGACAAGACACATTTGCAACATATATCTACACTTGCACACATGGTATTAAGGATAGTATATGCTACACACTAGTTGAGGCAGCATTCATAACGACCGTGTCGATTGGGTATCTCACTGCGGAAGTGCACTTACAGAACCAGTGACTCAAATGTCCACAAAATTTCAGGAATACACCAGGACTATTTGAAAATAGCCCAAACGTGCTCTGACCTTGCCCCGACCTTGGTCCCCAGATTTTGTTTTTGAATGCCCTGAACAAGCATTCAAATTAACCCTCAGGAGGACACCAACGCAGTTCGCCAGTGCCGCCACTGAAAGGTCATTTGAACGACGAGGTCATCTAGCCCACATCGCTAAAACATGGACACGAGGAAGGTTGCATAAAAATGTAGGTCGGGACTCCTTAAAGAGCTGTGTGCAGATGCGCATTTTAAAGCGATACCCACACAAGACACATACAAAATATTGCACTACAATTCATATATAAGTGTCCGCTTATTCCCGCTATACGGATACGATGCCCGCTCGACGAGAGAGATGGCCAGGTGAGCAGACCAGACAACAGGTATATATTGGCGAGCCGCATTGCTCGATCACAGACACGCTGAGCACGATCGCGCATTCACCGTTGCGCGAAGCAACACGCAACGGGTGGGCGAAAGGCAACAGCGCCCGCATAGATGCCTCGCGCATGCACGCACCTCACCGGCAAGGCCACAGGAACGTGCACAAGAGGAAGCAGGTATGCACGTGCATGCGGTTCTCTGCACTGACCCCTCTGTCCAGAGAACCGCATTACAGGAAGTGACGAGCTAACAAGGCAGAGCCTCGCCATGGATCTGCACGTGGTACGCAATGAGAAGTTAACAAGAATACATTCTCACAAACAGACACAAAAAGACTTGAGCGATGAAGCCAACTTTTTCCATCTATAATTTCATTTTCGAAGGAAATAATAATCATTCAGTTGCAATATCAAAAGAAGGTACGAGTCAGCTTGATTTTCTTTGTACAACTTCTCACCAATACATATGCAAATTTAAGACAGCAAATAATTAACGGTCATTTCTTGAAAATGGTAAGATACTACAATTTGTCTCACAATTAATCGTTAATTCACCACACTACACAGAACTGTATGTAAACCTACATAAAGTACCTTCAAGTCAAGCAAGCATTCACCGAAATGTTCTTCAAGTAATGTCCACCAAGGGCAAATTCACAATCCGTGCCAAAAAACCTCCGTAATCCGGGTAGTAACTTATCATGAAATCTATTGCAGTCTTTGTTCAATGCAACATCGAGCTCGTCGTTCCAAAGTGAAAAATGCCCATCCGCCTTTTAGAACAGTTATTTAACCCTCCATTGCTAGAGTACAGTATTCCACAATACAAGTGTTAATAAGTAATCCCCAACATGCTTCTCGTGTCAATTGTAGGTTTGCGAAGATGACCACGCGGTCACTGACGAAGAACGCGGTCGCTGATTGGCTCCTTCTCCCACGAGTGGTGGCTGCCGACTGGTCAGTTGGAACTAGCTCCACAGGGAGGATGTGTGTGCGGTAGGTAGGTAGGTAGGTAGGTATCCCCTCACATGGTCTCTATCTACGAAATGAGAGACAGACAGACGGACAGACAAGAAATGGGTAGTCTGTATATATATTATATCATCCACCATGGTTACCATGGTTCTCCTGGTGGAGCGATGCAGAGTCGCCACACGCACTGGATAGTCTTGAAGTTACGGCTGTGTGAACCAACGTTCAGCATCACCAGTCAGTCAGTCAGGCAGGCCACGCTTGCATGTGAAGATGTGGACTGCCGGTTTAAACGTGAGGACAGACCGCCGGTACAGAAAAGAAAAGCAACAGAACATCGATGGACCACGCACACAACTCTCTCCCTCCTTCCCCTCGTTCCGCACCACTGGGCACGCACACAGCTCAGTTCCAGATCTTCAAGAAGCTGTCCCAAGATCCCGTCGCGACCGCCATTCCGTCTTCTGTTACACCTAAACAGCTCACACGGTTGTCATGGCCTGCTAATACACCTGAAAGTAAGAAGAGACTTCATGAGCAACAATAATTTTAATAATGTGAAATTAAGAATGTACCAAATATGCAGTTGATAACATGCTGAAAGCCAATTTCATAAAAGAGCAACCTTTGCATGCCCACTGCACATACACTTACAACTATTATAATTCTACTTATTTTTCAAACTGTATATCGATGGGTTATTTGATTCGATTGATTTACTGAAGGTTTTAATGGGGTTATTTGAAGTTGTTACCATGGTCATGGGAATTCAAAATATTACTATTATTTGGCAAATTGCGTACAAATTTTACTTCTTTTGACGTGTGCATTTGGTTATACAGTGCCCCCTCTATATAAGGCTGTTCGATACAGAGCGGATTCAGATATAAGGCTGGGTCAGATGTGGACCCCATTTTTATATTTTGTTATTTACCTACACTATTATATAAGGCTGGTACTATAAGGCTGGGGGTATGTCATGGACCCCAAATACAGCCTTATATAGAGGGGACACTGTATTTGAAGATGCAACCGAAAGATTTTTCACAAGAGAGAGAGCTATGGTCAATTAGTGGATACTAGAGCTTTGCGAGAGAGTCAGTTATCGTTCGACACAACAGTGGGGACCTTTCACGCCTGTGTCACTAGAGCTCCGTGAAACGCAAGCCTGGCGAGTGAGGTCGGCGTACATACCTGCTCGGTCTTGTTTGAGCACGTCCCATACATTGCAGTTAAAGTCATCATATCCTCCCAGTAGGAGACGTCCGCTCTTGGAGAAGGCCACTGATGTGATACCACAGATGATGTTGTCGTGGGAGTACATTCCAACCTCCTGATCAGCTCGGATGTCAAACAGGCGGCACGTGGCGTCATCTGACCCAGTGGCAAACGCATACCCATTCGGGAAATACTGAAAATTGAGAAACATGTATACATTATTTAGAAATTCAGGCATCACGCAAGATAAAAATGTTTTGGAGCATCTCATACTGGCAAGTTGTAGTTTTGGTTTTTTTTGTGCGTTTTTTTTTTCTTTTCTTTTTTCTTTTAAACACTTGCATTTAGTTTTAGTCCCTTCAAGATCATTTCAATCATACAGGTTGGTCAGATTCAATTCTCATTTGTCCTCAGGTTAGCCTGGGACATTGTAAATTTCTATTCACCATCTGGGCCTGTATTCTCAAAACTTCATAAGTCCCAAGAAGTTGGTAAGTACTAAGAATTTGACAAACTGGTTTTCTTCTTATGCTAATTTGTGAAGTTAAGAAGTTTCGAGAATACGGCCCCTGCTCTCCGTTCCAAAAAAACTATCATAGTGCTACGAGAGTCGTAGCTTCGTGTTAACGTCTTTGAGTTACTACTCTCGTAGTGCTACCGTCGAATCGTGGAATGGGCATCAGGATAACCAATAAGTATTGGGGATTTTTACTGAGCTAGCATCAGTTTCTTTTGCTGATGATGGATGTCATGTTTTCTGCGTAATATGAAACAATATTGTCAAACGATGTATCTGAATTGAATAGAAGAGGGGTCAAATTACGAACTAGTTAAAATATGTTTTGGGGGTGGGTGTCAATAAACTCTTCAGATTTTAGTTGGAGCACGTGCCTAAGATTGGAACGTGCCGAGATGCAGCAGTTTCATTGAGAGAAAAAACAGGTGCATGTGTACTTACAGTAATTGCATTAATGTCAGACTCGTGGCCCGAGAATGTCTGCTTGCACATGCCGTCTCGGATATCCCACAGCTGGAACAGGAAACAGGAAACATGAACACGGATACAGGAACACGAACTGGGCCACACGTGTCCAGCAATAAAACCATAACTCACCAGTTTTGAGCCACTTTCTAGACTATAACATACCACAGGGCCACTTTCTAGACTATCTGCCGCTCATATTGCTGCTTATCCAGCAAAAGAAGTAAATTCTTCGAGCAGTGGAAAAAAAACACCTAAACAGTCTCTAAATTTCCACTTGTTCTAGAGATAGATACCCTTAGCATCATTCTCATGATACCGTTAGCATTGGCCACTTATCTCAGGCTATGGGACCACTGCCAAGCTTTATCAGTGCACGCGTCACGCACGAAAACATGCAGATTCCCCATGCTGTTGGTAAACATAGAGTAGACTTTACAAACAAAATACTCAGGTTGCAGCCTTTTCAATATGGGAGTGTTGTGGCTGTTGTTGCGAGATGTGGCGGGTCGCCCTCACCTTTGCAGATGCATCGCATGCCCCAGACACGAATGTCCTCATGTCAGGAGCCAGGGATAGGCTCATCACGTCGCCGGTGTGGCCGGTAAACGAGGTGGTGTTCTGGCCTGTTTCTATATCCCATAATGCACTGCAATAAATAACCAGTAATTAGTAACATAAAAATATAATATCACGAAATATTATTTTTAAAGCCTGAATTTTAACCTTAGTTGTATATATTGACCAGGGTATCCTTTCACGAAGCTCTCTTATCTACTAAGAGACTGGCAGTGCTCGCTTAGCAGTTTATTAGTTATCAGCAAAGAAAGCGCTATGGTCTCTTAGTGGATAGAGCTTCGTGAAAGGATACCCTGGATCCTGTTGCACAGAATGATCATATAACTGAAGGAAGCAATGACTCACACAGTGCTACAATCTTTCTGTAAAACTATTGGCAACAGGATTCAAAGTGTTTCAAAGTGCATAGGATGGATATATGTTAACAAGTTTCTACAGTAGGAAGGACAAATAATTTAATATGGCGAGAAAATGGACTGGCAACATTTAGGTACTGTAGTCGGAGAACGGCAAATATAAATTTCACAGTGACTTCAGGGTATCTTTTCTCAAAGCTCTCATATCTATGGAACCATAGAGCTCTCGTAGTGACCTCTTATACATGGCGATCAGAGCATCCTTTCACTAAGCTCTACTAAGAGACTGGTAGCGTTATCTTTGCCGATAGCTAATACACTGCTAAGAGAGCGACCTGTCTCTTAGTAGATAAGAGAGCTTCATGAAAGGATACCCAGGTACTTATGAGAGCACTACGGTGTCACGTTGGATTGGTTGAAGTATTGTTTTATGTCGCAGAATATTGCACCCAAAGGCGACGATCTTACGTTGGAAACGAGAGCTTCGAGAAACGATGCCTTGAAAGAGAATTCAATAATGAGCAGGCAACTCACCAAGTCATATCTCCCGAGCTTGTGACTATCTGGTTGTCGTCGAGGAATCGGCAACAGGAGAGGTAGCCTGTGTGCCCAGGCAGCTCACGACTGACACGCACGTTGCCTTCCCGAGTTTTCAGACTGTATATGGAACAAATGTTGTCCAGCCCTCCGCATGCCACATAGCTTCCTGAAGGAGCATAGGCACACGTCATCACCCAACTGGAGCGGAGCGGAATGGCATGAACCTGGAACATACAGGAGTCGGAAAACATCAGCACGAGGAACAACAGAAACATGGTTCCTAGGGACCACAGGGACATCAGAGCTCACTTGGTAGACGGACAACACCTCCCCACGTATATCTGGTGGAACCAAACCTTTAGCTAGGTCCTCCACCCAATATCTATGGTGTAATTACATAAAGTTTCCATTGTAAACCAATACATTTAATTTATTGCATTACGGTAGTGCTTTACGTCGCAGCGGGAATATTTCATCCATAGGCGATGACCCAATAAATGTAACTTGGATTTATTAACATTGCCATTGTAAAAAAATAAAACAAAAAATAGTTATGTCTACCCATAACTGATAACTTTTGTGCAGGACTACAATCATTATTCAAAAAATGCTATAAATGTATTTGTCAACATCATTGAAAATCATAAGTTTCAAAATGACAAGGTTAATTTCCCAGTGAGTTTTAGGAGAGTTGCTTAGTTTGCAAGACAGAAAAAAAAACCAGGCCATAACAAAAAGCTCACAAGTCCTTCATACTCCGAGAGCTGACAAATACAATACTGGATATATATAAAATAAAAAATAACATTGCGGATGTGCTGTTTTATGTATGTATGCATGAATGTACATGTATCTATTTATTAACCGACGTAAAGCGTCTCTTGCCTATGGCATGGTGCATATGTACGAGTGTACGATTATGTATATTCATGCGACTTATATATTCATATTTAGTGGCTTAAAAAAACCCGAAACAGGCTATTGAAAATCGAGAGGGCCAAAAGGGCACACCAAAAATGAATTCAGAGTACCTGACAGTGGTTATAAGCCATTGGCCTGCGGGCAGGCGTTAACTCTATTCCAGATATTGTGAATAAATTGGCTTGCACCTTTAGCACTTCAGATAGAATTTTATAATTTATTACAAAAAGTTTAGTGGGAGAGTTGTTTTATGTAGCAGTGGGAATCTTTCAACCTAACGCAATAAAATTCTGTGAGGATTGAGCAAGTAAAATTGAAAACATAGTAACTGTGTTCATAGCATAAATTTTTAAGGTTTTAGCAAGGAGAAACTGTTATTATGTGAATGCAACTGAGAAGAACCTATTTTGTGGGTGTGTGTGTGTGTGTGTGTGTGTGTCGGGGAAACTGAAAGGTATGCATAAATATTTAGTTTCACTGTATGCAATATGTAGTGACATGAACATGCTAAAAATATAAAACAACTAAGTTGTGCTCGACCATGTTTGTAGGGAACATATTCTAATTCTACAATGTGGTACTGTTTAGGTAATTAAAATTACTATGGTTGACAGATGTTATTCTGATTGAAAATATTTTCAATGGAGATAACATGCCACAGAGCAGAGAGTCTCTTTCAAGATTATTTCACTCATACAGTGGTTCAGCTCACGTTTCATGGAAAGATTTTTCAAATTTATTTCAATGATTTACGTCGCTGTGGGAATTTTTCACCCATTCACAACAAGAAATCAGCAAAACCACCCCAGGTATGTTCAAACTAGGCATGTCATGTTTTAGTCTGGTGTTCTACCAGTTGCCCTTGATTGCTATTTAACTTCCCATTTGATTTGACTGCATGTGGTGTGTATAGAAAATATTCTGCACTAACCAAAGGAGTCACCACCATTGCATATCATGCTCCATACTCTCTTGACAGTGAGAACACAACAGACTTTGTTACACGCTGTCACACTACGAGGGGTTTCGCGTGTACAACATTATAAGGAATTTGATTGGCTCATATTATTATTAGCTGATGGGTGCAGGCGCAAACCGGCAACCGTCCAAAATCGTCTAGCTTACGATATTGACGAAAATCGAATATTGAATTGGCGAAAACGGTACCAAATCGATTGGTAGGAAACGGTACTTTGACATATTTTAAGGAGATAAAGGACTAATTAAAAGGTCTACTGTTTGGAATTTAGACGATTTCAATCGTTAACTGATAGTTTCTAAATTGAACATTTGCACCGTTTTGGATGTTGCCGTTTTTTCAACTTTACACCAATACAATTCCGCATAATGCAGAACACACGAAAACCCTCGTAGTGTGACAGCGTGTAACACAGACGGTTGTGTTCTCGCTGTCAGGAGAGCATGCATGCGCAGTAATTTACACCAATGTGTTATACAACGGACATGCCATTCACCAAGAGCAGCCACGTTTGAAACATGATTATAACGATTTACATGTAACTCTAACTTCAATATAACGCCGCAACACGGCAAGAAAACACAGTATAAACTAGCTACAATAGAACACACGGAGCTCTGGCAATATTCAATTCTAGAAAAACTTCGGTCAGCTTTATTGTTGCAGATGTCATCATTATTATTACAATGAAAAATTCTCAGGAATACAAAAAAAACTTCTCTTACGGTAACTTAATTTTAAGATTTTCAAGACAATCTTTGTAATGCTCGCCATATTGGAGGAGCTACTGGTTTCTGAAATGTAAGCACATGGTTGCTTTTATCAGCTTCCTTTCACTGTTAGTATCAATACCGCGGAATCCATCCGCTCTCCGTCTTGTCTGGTTTGAATGGCTATTGAAATTGAATCGGAATTGATCTGTCATTTGCATCATCGTAGTGAAATAGACCGCACATGGATTGTAATTAGCATCAGTGATAGATCTTGCTATTGCGGCCAGGTTTGCGTTTTTATCATTATTGTATAAAGAAATGCTATAAAATAGTTCTTGAATAGTTGGTTGTATTCCGATTTGGTATGATAGCCTATTGCCGAATCATTAAAGGGTGTCTGGTAGAGTTCAGCTCGTTATTAAGTTTAATATTACTAAATACTACTGTTACTGCTACTACAACATACATAAAACAACAACAACGTCTACTTCTGCTGCTTCTACTACTACTGTTGTTGCTACTGTCGCTACTACTACTACTACTACTACTACTACTACTACTACTACTACTACTACTATTACTATTACTACTACTACTACTACTACTACTAATAATAATAATAATAATAATGATGATGATGATGATAATAATAATAATAGTAATAGTATTACATCTAAATTGGACATATAAAAATTTGAAATATAAAGCAAACATAATAATAATATTATACACATCAATCATATACTAGTAATATAAATATTTATAATCTCTGACTACTACATGTCTAACATGTCTAACATTGGTAGTAGAAACTCTTAACCACCGTACAGGAGAGTGGTTCGTGCCCACCATTACAATAACAGACAGTCGTATCTGTCAGCACACACATACTGTCGCTTATGTTTGTAGTGCTGTTTGTTACTTTATCAATAGTTTGCATTCCACAATGATAACGAAAATATGGACATATTCTACTATTCCATTTCTCACATCATCAAATCATTCTTATTGAGGTGTTGTTATCTGCTGTGTACGTACTGTAAGGGAGGGGCTATCTACCTCAACCACTCAAGCCCACTTCGTATATCTTATTGGGCGTGGTCATTGGAAGTACAGATATTATTTAAAGTATTCCAGCTCTAACACAGCTGTTAATTCTTATACATGTATTAACACCTTCTCAAACGACAAAGTCAGTTATAGAAGTTTCATTAGCTTTTTGTTTTCTTTGTGAGGATATTATTTTTAATGTAGGGTTCTGGTTGGTTCATTGGTGTTTTCGTAATAGTAAATCGATTTTAATTTCAATCCATTTGAGATATTTTAAAGGCATACTATCACGGTTGATTGGCCTAGATAATGGCCACACGAATTTCTGTCTGAGACTATTTAT
>JAUTBQ010155541.1:0-13355 GCA_032361185.1 Lepetodrilus ovalis | reverse complement strand
TCATCCACCAGACTAGTTAACTGGGCCCAATGCCTCATCCACCAGACATCCACCAGACTAGTTAATTGGGCCCAATGCCTCATCCACCAGACTAGTTAACTGGGCCCAATGTCTCATCCACCAGACTAGTTAACTGGGCCCAATGTCTCATCCACCAGACTAGTTAACTGGGCCCAATGCCTCATCCACCAGACATCCACCAGACTAGTTAATTGGGCCCAATGTCTCATCCACCAGACTAGATAGTTGGGCCCAATCTCTCAGTAAGATATGCCAATACAAGTAGACAGGATATAATATAATCAAAGCTGATCCTCTTAATAGCACGCTAGAGATAATTCATCTCATGATTTTGACAAGATATTACTCTAAAAAATATTTGTAATACTGTCACTATCAATATTCAATGGGTATGATATTAAATATTTATATCTATTACATCTAATAGTAAAACAATAGATAAATGCATTTCAAAATATCAAATTGAAGATATTTCTTAGACATGCCTTTTAATAAATGTATAATAAAATATGTTATGTGCATGTATACGTTAACTATCACATAAACTAAAAGGGCATTTCGATAGGTAATGTTCCATTATTATTAGCAAAGTATAGCTGTGTAAGCAATTACATCTTATCAATGATTATCTCACATGGTGATTACTTATCTAGCTTTCACTGAAATCTACACTGAACACCGCCCCGATTACAACTACGTTATCTCCTACTGAAACCAGTAAGTCTAAAGATAGACCACATACCAAGGCAATCATGACTTTAGATGTTATTGGTAGCACAACATTCACGCTGAGTACAATTCAATTGTCGCCTGGCTGTTAAGGACGTTGTACAATCAATGTAAGCCAGGTGAAGTTGTATATCAAAGTGTGATGTCATCACAGGTGTGATGTCAAGCCAAGGGGATATCTAATGATATCATTGATGTCGCATAGTGCTGATCACTGATGTCATTGATATCGAGTGGGATTTAATTGATGTACATAAATGCATGAAGAATAACGGTTATCTAGCCGAAGTGAAATTAACGTAGTATTTTCAGATGGTTTAGGAAATACTACATATGCTTTAGGATAAAATAACATGTCGTAGAAAAATCTACTACGTGCTAGACGATAAGCACTCTCATAGCCATCTCTTATAATGGCGCTCGTGCTCTTACGAGAGTGATATGGTCTATAGTGGATACGAGAGCTTCAAGAAATGATGGCCAGATAGTTGGAAGTCAAAAGCGTTAGCTTCTTTACGTCATAATCAAATGGTCAATATATAATATACTCTCTGCATACAAATATCATTCATAATGTATCTTGCTCCTAATATACAACAAACATTGTACTATACTAGTATTATCTGTTACCCCGGTAACTTACTGCAATGTCTATTTTTCTTTACTTCTCTGCATGCATATCACAAGTAAAGCATGAGAAAATGGAAAATAAATGAAAATATTTTTTAAATTAAAAATAATAATCATCCATTTAAAAGAATTATTCATGCAGTACCGCAAGCTATTTATAATAATATTAATTGTTATGATATCTGTAGAATTGACAAAATCATACAGAAGTAATGAGACATGTAATTGGCTACCATTGAGACATGTAATTGCACACCTTTGAAATATTTCCTGCATTTGCACAACAATGGTCATTGAAAATACAGGTTTAAAGTCATAATGTAATAAAAGGAAGGTTTCTGGATCATATCAATTGAAGAAGATGATAACCGACTTTGAATAAACACAATTTAAATTCGAAATAATTGACAAGCAACAAAAAACCCAGGCCAAACAGAAAATAAATAATTGAAATGAAATTAATTGGGTGTACCATGCATTGAACAGTAGTGACTTCATAGAATTTGGTAAAATGAAATAAGTCAGAATAGTTGCAGTTGTCTGGCAACCAATGAAGGTGTGTTTATTATTAGCCAGCCAATCAGCACCAATAGTGAGATAGATTACCCGATATTTCTACTGGCCATTGTGCACATTTACAGAACCAATGAGAAACATAGTTTGTTATTTTAATAAACTCAGAAATGATAATCTTTCCCATCAAGTGATCATATCTTCAAATGATATCCTATCTCCAAAAAAAAAATAAAAAAATAAAAAAAATCAGACCAAAAAGAATTCAGAGCAATATATCTCGATTGATTGAATTATTATACTACCGTAGTAGTAATGCTAAAACCCATACCAGCTGCCCTATAAATAAAATAGATTTCATCTTAATGTCAGAATATACAGCTTTTGACATCATATATAAACTTTTAAGTAAGCTCAAACATAGACCACACCTCAAGATCTTGGGTCTGTTTGCTACTGACAAACCTCACACGTAGTCAGCATAACATAGGTACCATGTGAGGAATTTAGCATTTATTTTCCAATTAGATTGCCAAGATTTTCTTGAACAGGAAAGGTGGGAGCAAGTCGACTACAATGATGAGGCTAGAACCAGAATGTGCAATGCTTTCAACTCTCAGCTAAATAAACAAGGATGGAGAAGATAGGTAGCAAGTGTCATATATTAGGATTAAATTCAATATGTTATCAGATCAGGCTCAGGATGGTGTGTGAATATGGAGTTTAACGTCGCTGCGGGAATCTTTCACCCATTTGCGACCCATTTGCGACGAAGGCTCAGGAGGTATTTTCATTGTATTTTCTATATAAAAAGTGTGGTACATCAATATGGAATTTAACATTACTGCAAGAATCTTTCACACATTTATGATGATTAAACACTTGACAGTGATAAAGTATGTATATTTTTTAAAAACCATGAAAAAACATGCCCGAAAGGAATTGCTACATGAAGTAATTGTAGACGATTATTTGCTATATACAAGTGTACTGATACTTCTCCAGCATAAACCTGGCATCTATCTACAGTGCATACTTATATCAGGATTGCCATGTGTTCCAATGTAAATATAGACTGTCTATGATACTGAAATAGACACCTAAGTGGAGGTGACATCCACATCTTTCAAGATATCTACATCATTCTCTGAGCTATTCACATTTATTCACATCATTATCAGATTTATGCCCCATTTGTAATAACACGAATAATACCAATTATTACATATAATAATAATAATAATAATAATAATAATAATAGTAATAATAAAGACATTTTTATTAACAATCATGAATCATGAATAATCATAAAATTGGCATTAATATGGATGGTAAATGCACGCACGTTAGGGCTACAATTGTATTACCATATTACCTTGGCCAATGGATAATTATTCACATTCTCAATTCTTTTCTAACATATCTCCATTATTTTCTCTCAACTATGCACATTACCTGTTTCCTACATTTTCAGTTACCTACATTATCCACAATCAAGCTACCCTCATTATCCACATGCTTTCACCTATTATTCATAGCTGAACGGCCCTCAATA
The DNA here is from genome assembly GCA_032361185.1 of Lepetodrilus ovalis. Classification (NCBI taxonomy): domain Eukaryota; kingdom Metazoa; phylum Mollusca; class Gastropoda; order Lepetellida; family Lepetodrilidae; genus Lepetodrilus; species Lepetodrilus ovalis. The sequence goes on along the minus strand of JAUTBQ010155541.1, from coordinate 9,907 downwards.
TTGTAGCTATTATCCACGTGTTCTGAGCTATTCACAACTGAGTTATCCTCATTATCCACATTATCTATTATCCACATGCTGAGCTATTACCCATATTCTCCGAGCAATTACCCACATTTTCAAAGCTTTTACCTACATTCTCCAAGCTTACCCAAATTTTCTGATTTATTATCCACATTCTCTGAGCTATTATCCACATTCTCTGTGCTACTATCCACAATATCCAAGTTATCCTTGTCAACAAGTTAATGAGAGATCTATTATCGATACCGCCATCCTTCTGTTACATTGCCCGAGGTCACAGAGTGCAGGTTTATGGAATCGTGCCTTTAATGCACACAACAGCCATGCCAATATAGCCTGGCTGTATATCTTGTATATATACCAGGGGGCCTGTTCTCGAAACATTCTCATGATCTTATGACAATCTTAAAGGCTTATATAGTAGGGCTATGAATGCTCTTCGGATAACATCATAAGAACGTTTTGAGAATAGCCCCCCTGTATACTTTGGTCATGTACATTGCATGTCAATATCTGCCAGTCATCATCTATTGCTTAGTAGCCGTTATTAACATAAACTGCATTGGGAAAATATTGTCAGGGTATTTTTAAGATACTCAATGTGTGAGTGACTATGGAGATTAACAGCGCTGTTGGAATCTTTTATCCATTTGAGATGACCAAATACTCAAAGTGTCAACAGGTTTTAACCTACAGGTTATTATTAAAGTTGAAAGTATACATGACATATATTTGTGTTTTGCACGTATTGTAGATTATGGCAACACTCTCTTCTATGTCAACGATTGTGAAACTTAATTTTGAGAGAATTTGCATGACTCGTATACATGTATTGTAAAATAATGACCAAGCTTCGATTTTCAAATTATTATCTCAAACTGCAAATGAATGAATTAGTGCTTTATGTCGCAGCGGGAAAATATCACCTATAGACGATGACCAACTATGTACAATGACTGAAATCCATCTCGTTTAAAAATCGGTCACCATTGTAGTTTGTATACCTCGAAAAGTACATTGCACAACTTAATCAATGAAATTAATTTGTTTATTATTATGCTATAAATGGTACGTCAACATAGGTGGATAAATTAACAAACTGCCTTTTCATAAGCATTGACATTTCATTCAACACGCGATATGGTATTGACCAATCAATCAGATTCCCACACAATGACTGTCGACACAGAATCTGTGGTATTGTCCTGGTATGCACGGGTATGTTTAGAACTAAACCTGGAAGTGTTTCTGCCTGTTGCAGAACTTTCTTAACTGGCTTGCATTTCACAAAAGGTTCATAGCTGGTGCACATCAATGATTGCGTAATTTCTTGCTATAGTTAAAGCATGAGACATGAACTGATTTAGGCCAGGGTCTTGTTTCTTCAAGCTTTCATAGCCATTATGTGATCATAGTGCTCTTGTAAGTGCCAGGGTATCCTTTCACGCACACGCTTTGCCGATAGCTAATACACGGCTAATAGTGCTAAGAGAGAGCTATGGTCTCTTAGTGGATAAGAGAGTTTTGTGAAAGGATTCCCTGGTCACCATGTATACAAGATCACTATGAGAGTGCTAATGGTCTTATATTAGATTAATGTTGAACACATTGGACTACAGTATGACTGTTTCATTAAACACAGATGTGGGTATCATTTCTCGAAGCTCTTGTATCTACTACTAGACGATAAGTACTCTTGTAGCGATCTCTAATACATGGCGCTCGTGCACTTACGAGACTGCTATGGTCTCACAGTGGATAAGAGAGCTTTGAGAAACAATACACTGAACTATTTGTTCAACTCCGTCTTCTAATTTTTTACATGTGCAATTGTATGTAATATTGGTATTATAAAATAATGACGGGTGGTAAAATATTTATAGACAATATAAAGGTTGAACTAATCCACACTCCGTAGTTCTATCTTTATTGCACTACTATCGTTGCACTCCTGTTATTGCACTCCTATTGTTGCACTCCTGTTATTGCACTCCTATTGTTGCACTACTATTGTTGCACTCCTGTTATTGCACTCCTAGAGCTACTCCATGCAATAAGAAACAATAGTATAATTAACTAATAGCTACTTTTCATGAAATTATTTGATTTGCATTGCCTACAGTCATGGATAACTTGCATGACGTGCAGCATTAAATAGAACAGTATGTAACATAAAATCAATATGTCCACATGTAAATTAAGTGTGAATATGCTGATCTCGCATTACTGCTTAATAGTGGGTGGAGTTTCAGATTCATGTCAGTTAACAACCAACGTAATAGTGCAGGAAATAAGGTCATAAATTATGTAATATCAGTACGTTACGACATGACCCCAAAAAGCAAACTCGGGAAATTAATTATGACAAGTCATTTCCGAAAACTCTTGAAATCAGGTACAATGCACCATACCTTGAAGATGGTGGATATGGTGGATATGGTGGCAACTATGCTTCAAATATTATGTAACAATATGCACTTATCTGAATATTACGATATAACCTAAGCAAAGTCAGCATACTATGACCGTTTTCCTCAACTCCTTAATTCAGGTAATTACAATACCTTATAGATTTACCTACTTCAAAGATGGCTGACATGGGATTTTGTAAAAAAACACAGGTTAAATGTTATGTAACAATACATATTGGTATGTTATGACAGGACGTGACACGACACAATAAGCTCTTTGAAATAAATCATGACAGCATATATTGAACTTCTAGAAGTAGGTACATAGTACAATATCATCCTAGATTTCACTCCTTGAAGATGGTGTTTTTGATTGAATGATTGCTTTATGTCGCAGCGGGAATATTGAATCCATAAGCGAAGACTTGAAGGTGTTGGATATGGCGACTAATGCGGCAAATATCATGTAACAATAAGGATGTAATAGTATGCTACGACACTTGAAACAGGAAAGGAATAATAACAACTGTTCTGTAACTTCTGAAATCTGGTTCATGATACCATCCTCCTAGATGATGGACATGGTCACTAATGCAACAAATATTATGCAACAATATGAACATAATGGTATGCTATGATACAACCTGAAACAGGAAAGGAATATTGACTCTTCCGTAACTCCTGAAATCGGGTACATAGTACCGTATCATCCTACAACTCCCTACCTCGAAGATTGTGGATATGGTGACTTCGTCGGAATCGCGGCTGTACTTGGAAATGGTGGAGTCGGAATCTGCGCTGCCCTCGTAGTAGTCCCCGAGGTTGTGGAGGACATCACAGCTGAGGTGAGGGGCGCTGGTGACTGGCAACTCCACCAGCGACGACCACGGCCGGGAGTACATCCCCCAACACTTGTTGTACGACACACCTAGGTGAACACCCTGTTGCTCATTCTTGCACAGGGTCGGATACAAGCCCAGGTTGTCTACATGTTGCTCAATCTTGCACTTTGTCGGATACACATCCAAGTCTATGCCATGCTGCTCAATCTCACACATTAGGAATGGAATTCTTGTTTTTAATCCCATCAACCACAAGAACTACCTATAAAATCAGTGGTTTTATGTCTACATTGACGTGAATCCAATCACCACGTATGCTGTTGTTTCTGACACAATAAAATATCTTATGACATTTGGAACATACACAAATGATCTTTGGGATATTGAATCTTATCTTCAAAAATTGCCGTCCTCGTTAATATTCAACACTGGCAATGATACAGATGTTGTTGACTTGGATGGGACTCAACATTAATTTTCCCACTTAGTGTCTGTTCGACTTCTATAACGGTCAAATGATGACCGATATACGGCAACAGGTGGGAAGACCACGTGATGCTCCCAACTATTCCATGCCTTGTAGTATATTATTCCAATAACACAACAGAGAAATTTCCCTCCTCTAGAACTGGCATCAACATTATATGCACTCCAAATTTCAGATTTCTACAAACCGTAGAATTTGTTTCTCTTCTGTGGCTTGCCAAACACTATTATAAAACATCTACCATTGCAACCCTTCTTAAATCTCAGATCCTCACCCCATAGTAAAGCAAGCGTAACGAACAGGGGGGGTGGGGGGTTGTTACGAAGATCGCGGCCTCACAGTGGAGGCCTTTCCATTCTCAGATTGCGAGCGATTTCCTGATAGAGGTGTCTAAGTCATGACCAGGGTCTTTCATAGTACCTGAAGCAAAGGACGTTATGAACAATGAGGTGAATACATGACAAGATACCAGCAGATTACCAGGCTTGTTACACTCAGCTTATATAAATAACCTCATACATGACACTGGCACAGCTTATTGAATAAATCAATGTGTAATGACCAACGCTGCTCTTGTGCATGGAATATTTACACATTAGAATATGAGTGGTTGATTTACATTTTATACATTTGATCAAAAACTGCTTCAGTAATTAATTTCTATAATAATTCACATTTTCAATATTTCGATGTCCATTTCTCATAAAAAAATACATAATTTTTTAAATACTAGAAAAATATCAAATAATATAATTACGAGAAATAATATTACATAATAATATTACTGTAGACATGGTAGAAGTAAAAAATGTTAAAGGGTTAATTAATTTCCAAATATATAACTACCATTGATTAGAACTTCATAGAAGCTGAGATACAATCAAGATTATTCAAACGCAATTCTGAATATTGCTTTTACTCATGTAATTGACAGATTAATGTAATTTACCAGGAATATAAAAATCCAAGCCATACGTAAATTACCTCGAACATGGAGTAATAATCCAAGCCAGCAATCTCTGCTTGTCAATCAACAAAGGTACACTGATACACAGTTGGATATGGCTCTCGCTCTAGGTGAGAGAACACATATAGGTACCTAGCTCGTAGAACATGGCTTGTGGCTCCCAGGCTCACAGGGACAGGAATACATGCTGTCTGCCCTTGGGTTGAGCAGAAGTCACTGGGGGACTGGCTCCATTCTTGAAGACTTCCATGATATTTAATGATGTAGTAGATGACACAATCGGGGAAAACGTACAACTATCAGAGCATCTGAGCAGACACAGAACTAACTTGACTGTTGAGATAAGAACAGATCTTTCTTTCTCCCTGCTCGGCTTCGGTTGCTGTCAGCGTCTGGCATGAAACAATCAAATATATTCCTAAATTAGGCCTCCATTGTGTTTGATCACCAATTTCCTTCGTTTGATCTCGGTTTGATTTTCTTTAGTACATGTTGATCACGTAAAGTTCAGTTTTCTTTCCAAATTTCCCTGAATATCTGTTTTCCTTCCTCATATGAGATTCCTTGACAGGCTGTATGTATAGTTATGGCTTATTAATGTTTAAAAACTGCACATGTCGTGAAATTCTGATATTTTCTGTAACAGCTGAACATAAATCGCCAGCTAGTCAGAACCTGACCTGAATTTGATGTCTATTTACCTCGACTCTTTATCGACCTGAACACTGTGCATTATCACTTTTATTTCCATCTGTTGATTAGCCTTCCTATCCTACCTCATCATGTGATGTAACAGCCATTCTACGATATCGACTGAAAAAGACATGCAACATACATTTTCGTTCATTATCCAATGTCACAATAATTCCACGTCGACAGTGGAATCCAGTAGGCTAATTGCAGATGTCAATATTATCCAAAATGAACACCAGTAGCAGACGACAGTTTTACCAACTCTCTTTAGGTCCTGCCCCAGTATATTGATAACTGTGATCAGTCTAAAGGCAAATACAATTCAAGAATACAAACATCAGCACATTTTATCCAATTTATCCAATACAAATAGTCATAGTATTGGTTGTAGAGGTAGCAGACGTCACTTTTACCAGATGTCCAGGTGCTGCCTCAATATTGATAACTGTGATCAGTCTACAGACAAATACGGTCCACAAACCGCACCACGTGTAGTAGTAGTATTGGTGGTGGTGGTAGTGGTGGTGGTTGTAGTTACAGTCCCACTACAGAACAGTTTATCAGTTGTCAGTTAACACAGGTGTATGTCCCGCCTCGACGCACGCACAGACTCACACAACAGGTAGATGTACTAGAACAGACGTAGTAGGCCTATACACAGCAGACAGACCCGCTACACACACACAGCTTCAAGGCCGAGCTACTACCAACACAGCACACACTGACTAAAGCAGACGGCAGACGCACGGCAGCCCAGAGTCGAGACTCGGGGAAACTGAAACTACCCAAGTTGATCTCAGGGTACACAGGGCCTACTCAAAGTGTTGCCAATGCTGGATAACCGAGGGTAGATTGCAGGCATAAGGCTGGAGACTTCCTGGTCAGCGTTGTGTGACTTGCTGGTAATCTCTCGTTGTCGGTGTTCGATGTAACGGCCAGGTAGACACTGCTGACGATCTTTAGACAGCTGCCGAGGTTCTGTGTGTGTCAGTGGAGATGCAGTCCGCTGAACTTATACCATACAGTACAAAATTATTGAAAGATGGGTGACAATCGTAGTTCTGTCATTTCTACATTTGGAAATATTTTCGACAGTCAACTTTGATGAAAGTTGGTGAACTGACCAGTGAAGGCTTGGGAGTGCTGACCAGTCAGTTTGGTCAGCTTGGCTTTGATCTGTAATTCAGACTGACCACTGAGCAATGACCATTGTTGTTTGGTCTATTGTTTCAGTGAATGAGAAATTAAAGGTGGGCAGTCTCTTGAAAATGTTATCGAGACTTAAAAGTGATACAGTTTTTGGACACAAGGATGGGACGGTTACTTTAGTTGGCAGGACGGTTACTTTAGGTGGCATGACGGTTGTATAGGCGATGGTACGGTTACAGAAAAGTCGTTGAAATGTTTGACATGCAAGTTGAATCTGGACAAATAAAGGCTCACACTTCTGCGAATAAAACCATCCGAGTCAATATTTCTTCGAATTGAAGGCAAATAAATTAGAATATCTCGCAGCTAAGTAATACTGTCGACCTATAGACTGACCGACAAAAATAATACTGCTGACATGAGTCACATTCTTGATAAGCAACACCTCAAAACAACAATTGGCCACGTTCACACTGAAATGCATTAAGCACGAAAACATTAAGATTAATACCTCTACACTTGTCGAGATAACAAACTTTTTGAATAGGTCTTTTTTTTTATAGCTCATATGCAATTCGGGAATATTGACCTACTGTTCTATAGACACACAGGTCACCACACCACAACCAGAAATCTTTTAAATATTAAACAGTGTTCAGTATTGTTAACATATACTGCATTAAAAAACAATTATTGATATATCATGAAAGGGGTCTGGAAATATTCATGTATTTTCGAGAAAAAAACTTTTAATTTGATTTCTATAAAAAAGAAGTTGTTGTCCATGTCACATGCTTGCAAATAGTTCCACCTCTGCTCTAGACGACCATCATCAAGCGATATTTATAAATCTCGGGGGGAAAATGAGTATGCGACAGACATTTCTTCACAACACTTCACTACAGTGCGATGGCATAGTTTATGAAGCTGTTAACTTCACTGACAGAATCCCAATAACCTCAAAGTCGCCAACCTGTAGATTATTCCGTCACTGGTTCCAAAAATAACATCTCGTTAGCACTAGTCTCTGCCATGGGTTCAAAAGCTACGGTCATGAATCTATTTGAGTTAACTCACATGCCAAATTTTCAGTAACTCTCAATGGCGCCATGGTGCAAATCAATGGAAATCTCCATTTGAATAATCGTGTTGACAAATAACAATGATCCCATATCGAAAGCTGAATTCACTTACGCGAAAATAATGTCAAAGTTCCCTTTGAAATTGATTGATTTTCTCGCATTGATATGCAAGGGTCCACTTAATCTCTACCTGCTTTGATGAGCTGGTGCAGAAAACTGGCAGGAGATTTCAGGAATAAAGAAGTACATTAGTATGGATATATTAATTTAAAGACTCCATGTGGAGTTCTTGAATACATCTTTCTTAATTTAACATTTTTCTAAATTAATGAATAGAAGTGCACTGATTTAAAAATAATAAATAGAAGTGCGGACCCGGTGTATTGTTGAGCATAACAATGCATGTATAGTCATTGCTGTAACAGTTCACTCTGTAATAATACCAGATTCTGGTGAGATGCCAAGAAGAAAGAAGCTTCCATTACATTGTTGGCATGTTGCAACTGCTTCCTGAGAAAGACCAATACACTGCTTCCACCATCCATGTCGTAATCGGCAAAAATAAAAACTTTTCTCTTTAATCTAAAAATTTTTTCTAGTAATACAGATAAATTCTGTGTCTTAAGTAGAATTCTGACTTTTTAAGTTGTCCACCTTCCTGACTTCTACCTGGAGATTGTAAGCGGAGAATATGGAGAAAAAAACCAGGAAGGAAGTAACTATCTTTCCCCGAGTCATGTTTACAACCCAGAGTCTGGTCTAATAATACGAAGATCTTCGAGCAGAACAACTTGCCATACAGTTTTCTCTCAAGGGTATCGCTGATGATATTTCTATTCACCAAAAATAAATTCACCACCGTATATCAAGTCACGCGGAATTCAAACAAAAAAGTGTATACCTGCGTTTATTAAAGGTAGATAAGCCTCACGCTTCAACAGCAAGTGTATTATTATTTTTCTCAAAGGCCGAGTTGATCAAAATCACTCTTGCGTAGGTGGAATTGAAGCAAAAGAAAAAGGTTCCCAATCTTTGGATAAACACATCCGGGTGACAGCTACTTGAGATAAGCTGTGCCTGCTTAATACGAAATGTTGAGGCGTAAATTCTTATCAGACGTCGATTCAAAACATACGAGAAATTAACTTAGACTAATGGAGGCCTAATGATAAATAAATATCCTTATACAAATTATTTTTTAAACCACTGAATTTCAACTACCGCTTCAATGTTTTTGTCATAATATCCCTACTTATTAATTGTTGGATAAAGAAATTAACACACTCGCTAGTGTGACATATTGATTTTCCTCGCTCTCGCTCGGAAAAAAAAAACTTTGAAGGAACTTAAAATCAATATGTTTAATTAGTTTAAACATATTTATTGACCAAGATGTCATGAGATTGGATAAAAGCTAGACGCTTACGAGATCCGCTCTCTCAGAAGTGGTCAATGTGTCACACTAGCTCGTGTATTAATCTCTATATTATTAATGTTATATTATTTCTCATTGGATGATTGATTAGCACCTAGTATGTTCATTAATTAAGAAACAATTTCAATGTCAGTTAGTCGTCTAGTTGCATACATTGTGATTTGTTATAGGATATTTAGCAGATACTGGAAGTGTCACTATCTGAATTCTTGCAAAATGAAAATGTCTTATGTATTTAATAACCCTAGGTAAGCATTATCCCTAAACTTTCAAAAGTAGAAACTACACTCAAAGACCAATATTTACAAAATTGTAACGCAGATATTAGATCTATCTCAAAGGTTAAATATTATCAATATTTCAAACAAGAAATTAAAAAAATAACTATCTCATGTTGCGTAAATATTTAGCTTAAAATACACAAGATTAAACTTCATGACCTGATATTCCTAGACATTTTCATTTTGCAAGAATTCGTGCGAATTAAGAATAGTACGTATATAAGTAGTCATTGTCAACGACGGTATCGCATCAATTTTTTTCGATTTTTCCAAAAATATCAAAATCGTTAAAATTCGAAAATATTGATGCGATACCGTCATTGACAAGGACTAGTATATAAGTTACTGAGCCAATTGTTTGTTACATCATTTCCAAAGTTATTTTGTAAGACTCTGCAGACAGATTGAGTGAGTTTAATAGTGCTATTTTCAGTAAGTGTTTTGTACGACACCATACGTTTGTGAATTTGCACGGTTAGTGGAAACCGTCCTAGTTCACTCCCCCATCCCCCAAACCCCCCCCTGCCCCTCCTCTC
>JAUTBQ010155530.1:0-13358 GCA_032361185.1 Lepetodrilus ovalis | reverse complement strand
TAGTATCGTGATAGTAATTCTAACTATCGCAATACTATCGTGATAGTGAAATTACCTGTGATAGTCACCCCTAAATACAAGTATAACGAACTTGATCTTTATACTAAACAAAATTACCAAGATAATGTTTATATTTTAGGTGATAACTGATACAAGCTAACAAGCAGACCACTGAAGTAAAATTTTATACGTTCATGAGTACCAATATTTCTTTTCTTGTGATCGATTTATCAACATGGGAGTTTCAGCGACTAATACACAAATAACTTCACAGATTGGCATGTACTAGAGATAATCTCTGCTCAGTCACTTACTTCACTTTGTAATATTCTAATGACAGCGAATTCCCACTACTAAACATGATAAATCCAACTATTAAATAGATGAATGACTGCATATTTCCTCTAGCCAATCTTGCCTAATTCCTGACATTACGCCCTTTCTTAGCAAAGATTACCTCTGTAATGCTAAGATTATGGGTGGTTATTTTGCATGATTAATACCATAAATATCATGGCAGGCATGATTATGCTCTTAAGATACACAGAATACCTGTCTGGTAGTGTTGTGGTCAACTGTGTGTTTATCACTTGTACTAGAAATAAAATGCGTAACTTTAAGAAGTTCAGTAGAGTTGCTGTAGAATCAAGGTCCGGACCTGTGGCATTGAAGGGAAGTTTACAGTTGAAAAATAGTCAATCCGTCATTGAATTTCTGGGACAATAGGGATTGTAAGTAGACACAAGATAGCCTGTGATTCATTAAACGTCTGGTGACATGAATTGGTTAGACATCTAAATGTGTTCTAAATTGACTTGCTCAAACCTGACAAATGAGGACATCCCATTGTGTCATCATATTTTATTTTATTTTTTTAAATATATATTTTTTTGTAACAGGGTTTTAGAGTCACTTTCTAGAATCTTTCACTAACATCACAACTTGTCAGTTTTTAGGGCAGGGGGAAACCTGAATGTTTCAGTAATCCTGCGAGCACTGGCTGGTACTGACAGACCAAGGATGATATCTGTAGTGCCACTCTACAGACAGTGCATCCTATCAATATCGCGTGCCATCATATGAAAACACCACTAGCATCTATGTAACAATGTTCACGATAATCTACAGATATTTCCATCATTTGCATTCATTGAAACATTTTTAACAAAACCTATAATTACGTGTTTCAAACCATGCCATATAAACTTTAATTAAATAACAAAATACTAGTATAACTTTTATTAGCAAGTATTTATGTCATATCTCCGAATGTTAGTAGTTGTCATTGATATTCTGTCATTGGAAATGACCCAGACTAATTCTCTGATTAAAACAGTAAATGTAGTATTCTACTTGCTAATAACTTGCAACCTCTTGAATTACATGTACTTTTAAAGATAATGTTTATTTAAAGTACATGTAGGTACACATGTATATGGAAAAGAATTGCACTTGACACTAGTTCGCTAGCCCGAGCCATTTCTCCCAATGCTAAAGGTATCCTAAGGACTATGGTAGTAGAAATTCATGTCTTTTATTATTTGTGTCACTATTCGGGCTAGTAAGTTTTAAAGATAATTTTGATCCCTATTAATAATGAAAATGTCCACATTTCATTGACTCGTGCCCTAAAATTACAAAGTTTTTGATTATGATTTCATACACAGCTTGAAGCTCTGTTCATAAATCTCCATATTAAATTTGAGCTCAAGTGTTAAATCACTCTCAAAATGTTTTTTAATCTCGTAGCCTGAAGCATTTTCCTGGTACACATTCAACGTATCCAGTTCTACGTATTACATTGCTTGATTCACCCGCTTGATCAAAGCTGTAATTACACTACAAAGGTCCTATAGTGCAGACAACATAGTGCCTCTGTCTGTATGGCTAGCCGATATACCCGGTATATTGGAAACTCAAACAGTTCAGTGATCTACCTGTCAATACTGCCTGACAGATAAACAACGATGATGACAATTTGTGAGTTTGAGATCCTGAACTATGTAATATACTCCTTAATCCATATCAGGCTTTATTGGTATATCAATATAGGCGTGTATACATTGTAGTGTAGCATACTTCTAAAGCAGTAATCATGTATATCTTATATCAGCCTTGCAATAAATTGTGTTTTCCAAGTTGTTTCTTTTTTCCCCCCTTCACTTTTTAAAAATCTCTTTCATGATATCATCTATCATCATAATGCAGTAAATATTATGTATACCGGTATATTAAACCGGATTATATTAAATGTTATAAAATAGACCACCCTGGGCCTTTAAGATGATACCAGACAACAAGTCATTATTGAAGATATACATGTAATGAAGAATCAGTATAAATCATAATAAATGTCTTGTTGACTTGGCCAATAATAATACCTTTATATATTATTGTCTGGTCTAATCTTTAGGCCCATGAATGACATGTATCGGCAGGTTGATTAACTTTTCCCCAACTATATGCACTTACAAAGACAAGAATATAATAAATACATTATTGGACTTTACAATAATATCTATATATAGGGGACAGTAAAAGTGGTACCCTATATAGAACAGGTGGAGCTGCGACTCTATTATCGACTGCTCTGCGTACCTCAATGTACCCGGCATAGTATTAATGTCATTGTCATAACTTACAAGGGCATACAGTGTCCCCTCGATATAAAGCTTAAGTTATAGTACCTGCCTTGTATTATAGTACAGGTAAATAACAAAAGTAAAAATGGGATCCACGTCTTATCCCGCCTTATATCCGAATCTGCGGTGTATCGAACCGTGTTATATCAAGAGGACACTGTATTTGAATGCTGGATAGTGCGGTAGTTTATGAATCTGGATTGTATTTGAATGTGAGCTGCTGTAGTAGTTTATGAATCCACTTGATCTCTGAACATTCTGTGCTGATAACTTCTTCTATGTATGTAGACTTTAATTGATCGCGTCGCTGCTCCGGCTATCTTGAAGTGTTTGAAGAACTTGTTTGAATCGTTCTTTGTCCCAAAGCATTTTATTGTGTTTGTCTACTTTATACTTTACATGCTGTTTTCAAAGTGCCTGTGTTAGGTTTGGTTTGTGCAACACTTTAAGATTAGGCCAAGCAAATTTGTCTTTGGGACAATATTGACTGTGTTGCTGTCTATGAACATTATTTATATGTATTCGGGGATACTGTGTATGATTGGAGGTATGTAGACACTTTAAACACTTGTGATAATAAAGTAAAGCTTGAATGAATGTGTAATATTGTCATTTGCGTACTTGACTTACACATTTCTAATGTGTGTTTAGCCTCCTGTTACTCACCAGTAATGTTACTTTTCTTACACAAAGTGTCACAGTGAAGTAAAGAATCTGGAGCCAGATAGTTTCATGTACAATAGGCCCCCGTTTTTCCGGACTTAGTATATCTGGTTCCCTCACTATCTGCACAGATTTTACTGGGAACCATATATCAGTCTTCCTATGTAAAATGTCTCGGACATACCCTACTAAAATTCAGTTATTTGCACGATTTTACCTGGAAAGCAACCGTCTGGATAAACGGGGTTGAATGTATTGTACAGAGACTGCGCAGGCTGGTAGTTATTAGGTTAGTGTGTTGATGGGTGACTGAGAACCAGGGTTTGCCTAGGGCTGTATTTGTTTTCAACTCGTGTACAGAAAATAAATTCAAATCTATTTGTTCAGTACTGTTGCCTACACTGTGTTTATAAACATATTTGGTGCTAGTGTGCATGTGCAAGTTGCACTCAACTGGACTTGAGTTCCCCAAACAAATACAGCCAGGAGGATTCGTTCCTGCCCCACTATGACACAAAGGCTGACATTTGGGATATGTATTTACCATAGGGAAGTGACTTAGTTAAAAATGCCTGTTCACCCAGTAGGATGAGATGTAAATACAAATGTTAACCTTTCGGTGCCTGAAATAGCAGCTTAATTGGTTTGCATACATCCTAGAGAGTTGAGAATGAAAGTAATGATATTAATAAAGTACCCATGAATATTATTTTGAATGTGGACATTGCATATTAAAGTGGACATATTTGTTGATCATGGATTAGTATGTAATGACGGTATTGCCTATTAATAATCAATGTCATATTCAACAGATATTTACACATTTTATATTTTATTATTTATTGGTTATTTTCATTATTTTAATTATTTGTGGCAACTATATGTCTGTTTAAGACTCTGTATGCCAATGTTGAAAGCTCCAACTTCAAGCTCTAACGATTGGCATTATTACTGGTTGTTAGAGATTTACCATGTCGCAGTTCCCATATCTAGGCAGTCTATTGTATTAGCTTGTTTTTGTTTGTGTGCTGTGCTACACAGTAAGAACTGTAATCTATGCAACATCACAAATTGTCGAGAAGTAATTTCCTGTATCTAGGTGTAAACATGTTCGTATTGTATCAGCGAATCCTATTAGCCTAGGGTCATAGGGTCGTACAGGTATGCTATTGTAGTCATTTCAGTCTGTAAAGTGACACGACATCGGTCCCAACCTTTTACAGCCATGTCAACTTCACTCTTCTGACCATATTTTGCATACTTTGAAGTACATTTTTTCTTTTATCCTTGGTGAATTTTAAAGCCCCATTTTAAAAATAAAATATAATCATAATTAAAGCAATAGTATGTATCCACTGTGTTATCTGTTCCATAAGGATTACTTGCCTGGACATTGAAAAGCTTTCTTTGTCTTTTGATGAAGTATATATTCACTAGTTTTGTAAACGGTAAATACAAATTGTGGACATCAACTATTTAAATTCCTAAATATGAAATGTATCACACTTATTTCATTGCATGGCATAAACAGTGCAGGACGAGTACAGTGTTATATATTCATGTATTGTCTTACCACATGGCTCTCTACTACCTGGTAGTACTATAGGTACCATATACAATGGTATATGACCTCTCGAGATACATGTATATACGTAGCACAGACCATGATGACAGAAACCTACCAGTGTTTAATGTGTGTATATAATTCATTCACACACTCGCACTATGGCCAAGTGTTTATTATCCTCCATATAACAAATCAAATATAGGGATATTTACTTTCTAGTAGTAGTAGTAGTAGTAGTACCGTAGTAATAGTAGTAGTAATAGTAGTAGTAGTAGTAGTAGTAGTAGTAGTAGTAGTAGTAATAGTAGTAGTAGTAGCAATTATTTTTCCCCATGACATCAATTGAAATGTCAGTTTTATTTATCATTGATTGTCATATTGTATGTTTATTAATATTAAATGGTTATATAAACATGTCATATAAAATGGATGTATTCTTGTAATTTTGTCGTAAAATATTCTTGTAAAATATTCCCACTGCGAGGTAAAGCAATAATTTAATGAAAACTTGTAATTTTAGTTCCATTCATAAACTGTATGTTGTTAATTTGATTGTTTACAAGAAATCACTTAAAATGTATTCAAATGTATTAAAACTAGTGGAACGCTTATGTCAAGACTGAATACTGTCAGACGTTTGTTTATACTGAAGCACTTACGACAATTGAAGTCCTCCTAGTTTTGTAGATATGGTAATAGGTATTCCCTGGATTAAGACAAGCAGTAACATGACCCAATGTGACACTCCAGTCTTCTTTGCTTCAGGCATTGACGGCCCACAGATAACAAGTGTTAAGTGGAAGAAGCGTGACCAGGCAGAGTGTGGAGGATAGTGTTGTGTGTGTGTGGTGTGTGTTGTCGTTTGTTCCTACGACAATGGGGGCATGAGACCGTGTCTCAACGCGTGGACAATCGCGATCAGAAGACCGAGGGACAGGCTGAGTAAACTTCACTGTCTCCTACAGCCCAGAGTTCTCTGTTCCTGGATCGGAGGAGGAGTTGTTGAAGCAGACGCAGCGAGCAGACGGCACCCAGAGCTCTTTCAGAGTGTATGTGACGCTGCTGGATGTGCTTTATTTCTCGTATCTGCTGAATTAGAATTGCCGATTCAGCAAAAATCGGAAATTGAATCTGTGCCTGATCATTCAAAGAACGCTTGCCTAGGATTAGAGAAGTTGAAATTGGAAAATTTGAGAGATAGTTACGTAGCTGGTAATGTGTCTTTAACTGTACCCAGTAACCATGGTAACTGTATCTATGGAGGAAACTTAAATTCTGAAATATCAACCTTTGTTGCACCTCAGTGGAACCCTAGAAGTACGACATGGCATCGTCCGAGTTCCAAAAACTCCAACTCATCATTTGCAAATAGTGATACCATCTCAGAAAAGCGGGTTTCAAACAGGAATATTCTTGGCAACAGAAGACTATTTCTTGGACGTGTCTGCGCTAGGTGTCTGCACACTTCGGCTGCGATGGCGAAGAGCAAGTTCGAGTACGTGAAGCAGTTTGAGCAGGATGACAAGTGTCTGCCCAACTGCTGGATCGTCATCAGGATAGACGGGAAAAGCTTTCACAGGTGAGACCAATGTCTGTATTTCCATCACGGCTGGGTGTGTCTGAATTGCCATATCTATTTAGTAATCTTATGTAATCATCTTGTATTAGGTAATATTGGATTTGAAATTTTGGGATGCAAATATTTAGTGGGAGTTTAGAGTTGTTTTTCTCAGAATAACAATTCACAAATTGGCAAATATTGAATTAATCTTATGATATTTTATTTTAACAGCTAATACTCCATTTGGCCTTTATGATGAAAGATAGTGTGCAGAATCGTACATGCAATTTTGTTCTAGAACCACTAACTCTTCCTCTCTTCCAGTGCTAATGAGGTGTTGGATATCAACGATCAGTACACACGATTATATAGCATTTTCTTATCAGCGAATCGGTGCTTGTCACACTTTAGTTGACAATCTCAGATCCTTTGTACGCAATTATTGCATTTAACGCGTACTTGTTACCCTTTTACCTCTGATCACAGCTTGTAATTACCAGTATACTTCATTAATAAAGCACCAAGTGCATGAAGTCATGTTTGCGTTGCGACAATTCATGAAGGGGTCGGCCCTTGTGCGAAATAATTTGGCGATAAATCAACGACCCTCGACACTTCAGGTGTTATTCCAGTATGGATCCTTTTCAGGAGAGACCAGGTAGAACTTATTTGATCAGTTACCGTAACTCTGGTGTATTATCCGGTATATGTCCCCATTGTCCGTTTGATTAAACTCATGGCCTTCACGATGCTATCGGTAAACATTGCTTGTGCAATTAATTTTCTATCTGCAAATTGATAATGAGAGCTTTATGTGGAAAGTATATTTAATGTGACAGCATTCTGGGTGTTTTTTTTGTGATAAATCGTCAAATATTTATACGATTATCATTGATATATTGATGCATTAATTTTATTATCTATTAGTCGCAGCGACGTTAAACTCCATAATCACTCACTCACTATTGTCCATTAATTTTGTTAATTTCCTTTCTAATTAATTATTTAACATGCACCTTCATAAGAACTATTCAAGCACATACTAGCATTCATATGAACTATTTATACATTTAATATAAATCTGCCACACCGTTTTTGCTGTCGTGCTTATTTACTTAATGATTTGTCTGCTTGGTGCAACATTAATAAATTATCAGTAAAGCAAAGGGTACATATACACACAACTCTGTATACCACTGTTAGCAAATAGTATATGTACTGACTTCATTTGATGTGCATTAATAGCAGAACCCATAAACATGTTCATTAACCATTGAAAGCGTTTGGCAAAGTTGAAGGTAATCTAGATACATGATATACATGTGTGTATGTGTTCTGTAGCGCAGGTGACATTGGCTACGTCAAAAGTTTGATCTATGGGTGTGACAGAATAAGTAGTCCTTTCAATATGAACAAAATGAAGTCTTCAATTGTCCTCGCTGTTGGGTAATTGATAGATGCCGCGGGAATTGATTTTTTTTTTCAGTTCCGTATTAATATCTAGATTTTGGGGGTGGGTTTGCAAGCTGACACTTGCTTTGAATTATAATGGAAATTGAGAATATCTTATCTTAACTACGTCCTGATTGACAGATTGTGTCAATACAGATTGCATCAGTTGACATTAAGCTGGAAATGTAATATAGATCTGGCTTTCTTTGATTTGTGAACAATTGTGAATACCCCTAGTCAAAATGTCATAACCACACAAATCTCCCTTTTGGATATTATTACCAAAGTCAAAGAAAAGTTGCGGCAAAGCGATTGCCGATTGATTGGCGACGTGCCAGATTCCTTTCGAGATTTGCGAACTCCAAAGTCGCGAACACTGAGACATTGAGTTCTTCTCCTACTCTCTAGGTTTCCTTTCTAACTGGTTAAGCCATGATCTCGGCTGTAATAGCGTCCAATTGCCCTGGCCTCAAAGCAGGTAGATGAGATTAGTAGGTCTTTAGGAATAAATTACTGCGAGCCTTTAATGACACCGTGACTGACAGTTGCTACGATCTTCGCATATGCATACCTGACATACCGAGCAATGGCATACCTAACATGCCATGACACCTTCTTTTTTAAGAAGCTTGCATATCCACAAAGATACCATGGCACTGTCGTAGTGATCAGCCAAGAGATTCTTACCAAAGCTTTATAGTCTATTAGTGGATTATGAGAGCTTCATGAAAGGGTGACCGAGCTATGCAACAATAGCATAATAAAGTGGTTTTGTTAGTGGGTGCTTATTTTGGAAGTTGCAGGTCGTAAAAGTGTCTCTTTAGGAGAATGACAGTTCGTCTTGCCTACTATTTAGGTTTCAATGGTACACTTTCTGTGTGCTATTCCTAGCCTCGCCATGGCTTATTATAGAGGTGTATTATTTGAAGTTCTTTGGTTCTTTTGTCAGGTGAGGTTATTCACATTACTCTGTGGTCAGAAGCCTGCATGGAGTGTTACGAGGGCAGTGAAATATACTCAAAACAATAAATTAAGGGCCGGCAGATATTTTATGGGGAAGCTTTATGCCAATTTTGGAACTTAGCTTGAGGAACCTAGTGCCATTATACTTCATATTTGTGTCTGCAAGTTCTTCAAGAGTACCTGGATCCTTGCAAGTGGGTGAAAGATTCCTGCAGCAACATTAAACTCCATAATCACTCACTGTCTCACTGTAGATGTTTAGAAATCCTTTATTGTTAAAATGATATAGAGCAAACTTTATACATGTACATGTATATCTAAAAAAAATGCTACTACTGGCCCTTAATGAATTTTGATGAGTATAGGTCAATGTTCGAAATTATCGCTGGTCCGCTGGCCCGGCCATTTCTCCCTATGCTAAAGGTATCCTAAGGGCCTGTAGAAATTTGTGTTTTTTTGGTAAACATTTGTTATTTGTATCATTATTCGGGCCAGTAGGTTTCCAGCGGTAATTTCAAACACTGGTATAGATCTACAATTAAAAGTGCTAGATAATGAACAATCAGTTGTTGGAGCAGAGAAAAATAGAACAAATATATATATTTTATTTATTTATTGGACTATTTTGTAGATAATTATCAACTTGTCTGTAGTTTTACATAGTATGATATTCACGATAAGATGTTTCTTAAGTGGTGATTTGGCTTCTATTCAAAGCATTAAACACTGTCTCATGACTCCTTGTGCACCAGATATCATTGCTATTGTCAACCAGATATCATTATTGCTAGTAAATCGATCAGATATCATTCTTCATGTAAGAATTAGTTTTTAATATCTGACCACTTCTGCGCCATGCTAGCATTGTCTCTCTCTACTTGTGTGTAATTCAATTCCTTATTGTAATTTTTATTAGTTCACTTAAGATTGTAACAAAGCCAAAGGCAATGATTGGATACGGTCCAGGATAATTGCAATCAACCTTATATTGGATACTGTAAATCATACATGGTTAGCGAGCATAAACCTTTAACGAGTTTAACGAGTTGCTCATAGATGTTAACATTTCAGTCACTAATATTTTTTCGAGAGTAATCCCTAGATGTACATGTGCACTGTATTTATGTTTTGTGAGTATTACTGTGCATACTAGGGCCTGAACGAGTACCTGGGTACCCGGCGCCGAGTCGGGTTTATCAAAGACTCAAGTCCAAACTTGGGACTCGAGGACCCGCAAGGGAGATAACTACATGTATTTTGTTCAAAATTAATACTTATTAAATATCAAAGTACAGAGCGGAATGTATTCAAATATATGAAATTAGACACACAAGATAAGCAATACTTGTATTGTACAATACTGAAATTTGCTGATACCAGGCGCAATGTGAGGCCCGACGCCGTCAATATCGGACTGTCCTTTACCATTGTATACAAGTTGCTTTAGTAGGCCTAATGGGACTGCATGTTCGGAACATAACACATGCTGGATATGGGTAACACTTAAAATAAGAATGAATAAATGCAATCGTGGTTTATATGTATAATTGAATGAATAAATCTCATGTATTCTGGCATTGTTATGTGACCACGTGGCTAGAGCATGCGGACGCCTGAGAGATTTTGTATGGCTTTTGATATACTAAAATACCAAATATTTATGTTACCATATACGTGGTATCACCTGAATATTGATCGTCGTTACGTACCTGTCTTCATCAGTAGATATACATTATAGTAGGCACTATACATTCTATTGTACGGTACAAGTTAGAGATCTAGCATGAAAAGGAACGATCCACAGATGGTCGGGTAATCGAATCCGAGTCGGCTCCAAGCCCCCGGGTACCCGTGTCCGAAATAATGGACCCGTTCAGGCCCTAGTGCATACACATGCAATTACTTATTGTTGATACTTTTGTTACCAACTTTCATGAAGAAATCACAAAAATTCTTTTCTAAATATGGATGAGCTTGTTAACATTTTATGATGCTAACAGGTCGATAATCCATCAGTCGCTAAAGTTTACTGACACTAACATTTTATGATTTAACCATAATTGGAACTTGATAGTATTTTTTCCAATGCAGAACTACTAGTATACTCAGTGTGTAACAGTTACCTGTACTATGGTATAATTACTACAGTGTATTGGTACCAGGCTGCAGGCCCATTCCTAGATGTCTGTGAATTAGATAAACTAGATCTATGCACTTTCGAGATACATGTAATACTAAAAACTCAATTCTTTGAGAAAGTTTGTGAATGGTCCTTGTTCACCCAAATTCTCAAAAGCACATTTGAGCAGTTATTCTGGATATTTCCACTATATTAATGTGTGTACTACTACTAATAATAATAATAAAAATAATAATAGTTATACAATCGACCCCCATGTATCCGGACAGTTGCATTCCTGGTAAAATTATGCGAATAACTGACTTTCCTGATGTCTGAGTCATTTTACATAAATAGTTCCCAGTAAAAACTGGATTTATGTAGCATAAATATCCAGAATAACTGTGCAAATGCACTTATGGGAATGTTGTTATTGTGTATGATAATTGTAACAAGGGTTAACATTCCTCGTTTCATCCATTAATGTTAATCAAGATATGAATGATAGTACACATACCTGAATACTGTATGATTGTAATAGTAGTAACCACATTTCCAGTTCCTTCGAGCTCACCTCAATAAA
Source organism: Lepetodrilus ovalis (assembly GCA_032361185.1). Classification (NCBI taxonomy): domain Eukaryota; kingdom Metazoa; phylum Mollusca; class Gastropoda; order Lepetellida; family Lepetodrilidae; genus Lepetodrilus; species Lepetodrilus ovalis. The sequence goes on along the minus strand of JAUTBQ010155530.1, from coordinate 1,808 downwards.
TCCACACATATTTAATATACAATGTATTTATTTTACCTGTTTCAGATTCTCCGACACGCACCACTTTGTGAAGCCTAACGATGAGCGTGGCCTGGGTCTGATGTCGCGAGCAGCCCAGGTTGTTATGGAGGAATTCAAGGACGTGGTTCTGGCTTATGGGCAGAGTGACGAGTACAGCTTCGTCTTCAAGAAACACACAAGCATGTACAACAGACGAGGAAGGTACGTAGAGAATGGAATCAATTAAAATAAAACTGTGAGGTAGCACACTGGTAGAACATCTCACTTTGGGGCCAAGGGCCGGGTTTGAATCCTGTCCCGTGAGCCCAGCATTAATGTTCACAAATTTACCTTTCTGATGCGATATTAATATGATGCGCGCGCTGTCTGTACCGTGGCAATGCAGTTATCATCCTTGATCTGTCAGTACCAGCTGGTGCTTGCAGGTTTACTACAACATTCAGTGTCACAGATGTTTCGGGTTACTTACTGCCCTAAAATGACAAGTCATGATATGGGTGAAAGAATCTTGAAAGCAGTTCTAAACCCAAACTAATAAAAAATAAAAATAAAATGTAAAAATTTACATCCTTGGTTGATGATTTATTATTACCCTCTCCCTGCTGAATTATGTACAAACACAATTCTTTAGGGCATCTCCACTTGCCTCCAGCATGGAGAGGGTTAATCAAAGTGCATCACTATTTTACTCTATTACTCAACAGTGCTGTGGCAATGTAGTTATCATTCTTGCGTAGCGAGTACCAGCCTGTGTTCACAGGTTTACTGCAACACTCAGCACTACAAGCGTTGCAGGTTTCCTCCTGCCATAAACTGATAAGCCGTCACATGGAATGAAATGATTTTAAGAGAGGCTCCTAACATCATTTTAGCAAATCTTTGCGTTTTTGTTACAGTAAAATAATGACCAACCTAGTCAGCCTGTTTTCGTCGGCGTTTGTGATGAACTGGCGGCGGTACTTCCCCACACAGGAGCTGCAGTACCCGCCCTCCTTCGACGCCAGGGTGGTGCTGTATCCTAGTGACCAGAACCTCAAGGACTACCTCTGCTGGAGACAGGCAGACTGTGAGTGGGTCGATGAGGATGATAATAATGATAACAAGAAAAATAATAATAAAAATAAATAATGCTTGAGCCAAATACACTCACAAAATGTAAAACCGACATGAGTGAAATAATCTTTGAAGCAGATATAATCTCCAACTTAAAAAGGAATCTGCATATTTTACTAATATTGTTCAGGGATGTTCCAAGGATTTTGAGGCTCTGGGTTTGATCTGCGACCACTTCAACCTGGCTTTCTGGTGAAAACAATTTCTCATGTTCATCCCTATGCATTCATACTCGTTTAAAGTTTAGAGGCATGTCTATGAATACTTGCAGGTCATATCAACAACCTGTACAACACGGTGTTCTGGAAGCTGGTGCAGGAGAGATGCATGACGCCAGCTCAGGCTCAAGAGAGACTCAAGGTAAGGGCTGTTTACTGCTTGTTCTCTACTTGCAGACATGGCAATTTTACACAGATCCGCGTAAGTCTGGATTTATTCCTCCAGAGGTCGATTTATTTGCCCTGGACAGCCCCCAGAGCATGGGCTTGTTTTCGGAGACTACAGGTTTGTTTTCTGAGACTACGGGTTTGTGGGTTTGTTTTCTGATACGCTTGGCTTGTTTTCTGTGACTACGGTTAGGTTTTCTGTTGTATGTTGCCATTAGGGGTGACTATCACAGGTAATTTCACTATCACGATAGTATTGCGATAGTTAGAATTACTATCACGATACTA
>JAUTBQ010155519.1:0-13359 GCA_032361185.1 Lepetodrilus ovalis | reverse complement strand
GCTATGCCCGGTGCAAAGGTATCAGACTTTAGAGGAAAATCACAATATAGTGGTAAAAAAGCTTGGCAAGGACTGACACATTATAATAAAGATATTACTTTGTATTTAGAAGGTTATTATCATATCTCTGTTACTGCTTCAAAGGTTTTTGAATATGGAGAGAGGGAAAGGGCAATTGAGTCAAATAACATAGATTATATTCGAAGTATTTATCATAAGTATAATCCAAAAACAAATATATCAATCCAAAAGCAGGGGAAAGAAAATTATTTTTCTGTAATTATAGAAAGAAAAAACAATAGTTCTAAAAAAATTATTTCGTATAAAAGTTATAAATTTAATTCTCAAAGAACAAAAGCTAAAAGTGTAGTAGTTGTATTAACCTACCACAAACCAACAAACCCAACCCTAGCCAAACAATACACCTACAACGACCTAAAAAGAAGAGCCAAGAGAATGTTAGATAGTCTTTACATTAAGGATGGGTGGTAGAGAGTATGAGTATAAACCTTCTCTCTTCTTCTCTTCAAGCCTACGACGCCGTACAAAGCTTCGCAGCTAAGTGTCATGTCCAACTGTCCACAACCTCCAAGCCATAAATAAATGACTGTTTTTTCAAATAATTTCAGTCATTTTTCATGATACGGTTAAATTTTTGCTAAAATATTTTTTATTTTTCTCTCCTATTTCGTAAAAAAGTTACATATTTTCTGCCTAATGGCATAGCTATCCTGTCGTTCATTGTGGACGGCAGTTTCCCCTTTCCTTTCTTTATGGACTATTCACGATAATAATACCCAGATACATTGTCACAAAGACCAGGGTAGTAAACTATTTCTCTAGCTGTTTTGCTCGTAGCTATAGGTTTATTGTCCCAGACATTCGCAGGAGTGTTATAGCTTAGATTTTGATGTGGTCTAACATGGTTATAAAAGAACCTAAACTCTTTGAGTCCACTCTCTAAACTTTGCGTACTTGGAAAGACTAAGTTCTTAAACGCTTGTTTCATCGTACCGAATAATCTCTCTATCTTTCCATTCTGCCAAGGTGAAGCAATCTGTGTGGTTTCTTGATTGATGTTTAATAGCCATAAGGTAACTCTCATTAGTTTAGAAGTAAAGACTATCTCATTATCACTTCTAATGCTCTAGGGTTTACCATACTCTCTTATGGTTTCTAGTAGTGCTATGAGTATGTTGATTGTACTTTTAGTTTGTACATATTTGAGTGCTACTAAAGCTCTAGTACCACTGTCTACCACTCCAAATATTTGTTTTTTATCTATAGTGGTTAAATCTATATGCCATAGTTGGTTCTTTTCTTTTTTGTAAGGAAGTTTGTTTCTCATCTCTTTTCTCATTTGTACTATCGTATAGCCATTCTCTTTTAATAATCGGTAAACATAAGATTTAGAAACAGAGATATTTTGATGTGTATATTGAGTATTAAATTGCATCGCTATCTTTCTACACCCATCATGCGGTAAATGCATTTTGAGATACATAATTTTATCTTTGACCCATGAAGGTTTTTTGTTTGGATGGGTATAGGGTATAAATACTTCTTTGGTTTCTTTGGAGTGTTGTTTGTAGTATTGGGTGGGGTTGAAGTGGTTCAATCCACAATAATATAGGTGTCGCATAAGTAAAAATAAGTAGTACAAAATAGCTGTCCTAATGAGTGAAATTAAAACAAGTATTTTAGCTTAAGACTTGACAAGTAGTTTATTTTAAAGCTATAGCTATTTTAATTTAGTAGTATATAGGATAAAATGATATGGATATAGCCAGATAAGTTGGATGAGTTGGATAAGTCTTTTTATTGTCTAAAGAAGTATTTATAAGTATGAAAAAATTCCCTAAGATAAGTACGTGTATTTGTGCCAATAGATGGACAAATTTGAGTAATAAAATTAATTATTATTAAGTAAATAACTGTGCAATAAGTGTGTAATAAAACTTGTCAAAAACTTGTCAACTGTGCAAAGTATGTGTAATATTGATGGTTGTATCTACTCGGAGAAAGTAGCCATATAGCCTGTATAGTAGGCGATTGTGGTTGTTTAATGCATTTTAATCTTCCATTTTGGTAAAATGGTAGTAAAAAATGTAGGACAGTAAATGAGTAAACGATGCGTATGTATTATTTCTGGGGGTATGGATTCAGCCTTAAGTGCAAAGATGGCACAAAATGAAGGGTATGAAGTTATTGCAGTGCATTTTAACTATGGGCAAAGAACAGAGTCTAAAGAGTTAGAGTCCTATAGACTTGTAGCAGACTCTGTAAATGCCATGGAAAAGTATGAGATAGACTTACCTTTTTTTGAACAGATAGGGGCTTCAGCACTAACAGATAAAAGCATAGAAGTACCAACAGGTGGAGTAGAAGAGGGTGTACCTGTGACTTATGTACCTTTTAGAAATGGTATTTTTCTCTCCATTGCAGCTGCTATAGCTGAGAAGTATGGAGCAGAGGCTCTCTTTATCGGTGTGGTAGAAGAAGACAGTTCTGGCTACCCAGACTGTAGAGAATCTTATATTACTCAGATGCAAAAGGCTATCAACCTTGGTACTAAAGACGAAACGCAGTTAGAGATAAAGATGCCTTTAGTGGCACTAAAAAAGAGTCAAATCGTTCAGAAAGCTTTAGAGCTAGGGGTACCACTAGAGCATACATGGAGTTGTTATAAAGAAGAAGAGAAAGCTTGTGGTGTCTGTGACTCTTGTCGTTTAAGACTTAATGGATTTAAAGAAGCTGGGAAAGTTGACCCCATAGCATATGCGATATAGTTTTGTCATGGGTCTATGTTGTCTCATCTTTGTTGGATGTGGAACAAAGAATCTGCACTATAAACAAAGTAATGTTATCTCTCATCCTTACCCTGCGCCCAAAATTGATGCAAGTGTAAAAAAGCGTTACTTGAATGCTGTAAATACTATGAGAAGTAAAGGGCGAAACTGTGGAAATATGGGTTACTTTGCACCTGCTCAAGCATTACAGTGGAATGATGCACTCTATCATGCGGCATATGAACATAGTGCAGATATGTTATCAACTAAAAAATTTACACACGGTGGTTCAGGAAGAAACTCTGACTGGACTGCAAAGGTACAACACTTGGGTAGAGCAAGCAATTTTAAAGACCGTATGGAAAACAATGGCTACAAACAGTGGAGAAAACTAGCACAAAACATAGCTTCAGGCATGCCTAGTCTTGAAGGTACGATGCAACAGTGGAGAGAGTCTGAACATCATTGTGTAAATATAATGAACCCTGTATTTACTACATTTGGTATGGCGCATACAGCAGATAAAGGCTCAAAGCTTATACACTACTGGACACAAAACTTTGCAGTGCACCAATAGTTAAATTATTATGAACGTTTTTGAAATCCGTTAGATACAAAAGCGAACTCATATTTGTGTGTAGGGTACTTGGCTAAACCTTCTGACATAAATTGATTTCTTGTAATTTGTCTGTCCCAGAGTCTAAACATGAGGTCTTTAAACCATGCTTTTTTCTCAGGAGTATCTAGTTCCATCTTATTATAGTTTGCATCATCCCTAGTACTAAGGGCTACTTTCATCATGGTATTTCTAAAATTTGCAGATTTTGTTGCAGATGGTTTTTGATAACTTTGTGGTTTGAAAGTAGGGGTAGATATGGAATTCATAGGGTTTGTACAGCCTGTAAAGCTCACAGCTGCGATAGTGGTTAAAATTAAATATTTTGTCATCTTTGTTCCTTTATATACTTTAATTGACTTTTTCCAGAATAATATTGTAACCAAATCAAATAAAAATAGGTATGGCTATGTTATACTTTTTGCAAATCAAAAAGAGGTATAACCCATGAGAATCTCCGCAAAATCGCCCGAAGCCATAGTTGCCAACACACTTGTAGAAGAGTTACAAGCCTACTTTGTAGGAAAACTCAATGACGTAAGTCATGAACTTGGAAACAAAAAAGAGTTTGAGGCGGTTGAGTGGGAGCGTGATGATGGGTTACATGGTGGAGGAGTACGCTACGAAGCAAGAGATGAGAGTATCTTTGACAGAGCCTCTGTGAATGTCTCTCAAGTGCATTATGACGAAGATGAGACAAAAAAGCTCTCTTCAGCAACTGCCATCTCAACCATCATCCATCCAGCCAACCCTCATGCCCCCTCTATGCATATGCATATCTCATGGACACAAATGCGTGATGGTAAGGGGTACTGGCGTATTATGGGTGACTTAAACCCTAGCCTTAAAAATGATGTTTTTCAACGTGATTTTGAAATGGCACTAGACCGTGCAGCAGGTGAGTACTATGAAGAGGGTAAAGCTCAAGGGGACAGATATTTCAACATTCCAGTACTTAATCGTACACGAGGTGTGAGCCATTTTTATTTAGAAAACTTTAACACAGGTAACTTTGAGGCAGACAGAGCATTTGCTTTTAACATGGGTAAAGCGATTATAGATGCCTATATTGGTATCACACTGCAAGCACTACAGTACCATACTACGTACACCGCAGAGGAAAAAGCTACACAACTAGACTACCATACGCTCTACCTTTTCCAAGTGCTTACCCTTGACAGAGGTACAACGTCTGGACTTCTTGTGCATGATCAAAATGATGTAGGTATTATGGGGTCAATCCCTTCACATATCAACAAGCCATTGTTGTATAGTTGGTTGCCACTCATGATAAAACCACAAGATAACCTTCTTTTAGGTCTGCTCGATGCACTTCCTGAAGGTCAAATAGTATTGGTAGATGAGCGTGTTAAGAAACGTTTAGCCAATGCAGTAAGAACCCACTATAAAAAGTACCCAGAAGCATTGAGTATGCAAGCAAGCGGTGAGACTGTCCCTCCGACGGTGGACAATCATAAATAGTTAAAGTGTAAAACGACCTTTTTTACGGTCTTTTTTTACTTTAGAGTAGGTATCTAGTGCACCATTCATAGCGATGTAGACACCATCATCTTCTAAAGCTTGTAAGTAGCCATAGGCAGAGGCTAGGTTTGCAGTGGCTTCTACTGGGTCGATGCTGTAAGGTACCATAGCCCCTGTGAGTACGATGCATTTGTCTAGTTCACCTTCAGCTAAATACTCTGCGGTAACATCCATCGTATCAGTACCATGTACCACTATGATATGATTGTAGTCTGCTTGACTAATGGTGCCTAAAAGCTCTAATCTATCTTGATTTGTTATCTCTAAAGAGTCTTTGCCAATGATAGTGAGAACTTTAAACTCACAGAGCCATTTATTAGCTAATTCTTTTAAAGCTGTTGCATCTTTATCTATCTCTAACATGCCATTTTTAGGATTGTATATTTTATTAAATGTGCCACCCGTACTAATAATGAGTAATTTGTTCATAATTGTTTTACCTCTTCGTGTATTTTACCTCAATGATGATAAAATGATGTAATTTATTTTTAGAGGATTTAGAATGATAATGAAAGGCAAAAAAGGTGTCATCTTAGGCATTGCCAATAAGAAGTCTATCGCCTATGGTATAGCAAAAGCATGTCAAGAGCAGGGGGCTGAAATGGCTATTACCTTCTTGAATGAACGTTTTGAGAAGAAGTTAGCACCTATCGCAGAAGATCTTGATTGTGGTGCAAGACTTTACCCTTGTGATGTGAGTAAACCAGAAGAGATAAAAGCACTTAAAGAGTCTTTAGAGAAAGATATGGGGCAGATAGACTTCATCGTGCATTCTATTGCATTTGCACCTAAAGAAGGACTCTCTGGACGTTTTTATGACATAAGTAAAGAGGCATTTGATGTGGCTATGGATGTTTCTGTCTATTCCCTTATCGAAATAGTACGTGAATTAAAGCCTATTTTGTCTTCTTCCTCTTCCGTACTTACGCTTTCTTATTATGGTGGTGTAAAATACATCCCTAACTACAATCTTATGGGTGTTGCTAAAGCAGCATTAGAGATGACGACTAAGTACCTAGCAGAAGACCTTGGTAAAGATGGCATTAGGGTGAATGCCATTTCTGCCGGACCTATTAAGACACTTGCTGCAGCAGGGATAGGTGATTTTTCATTTATGCTTAAGTGGAATGCGGCACACTCTCCACTTAAAGAAAATGTTACCATCAATCAGGTAGGGAATTCTGGTATGTATTTACTCTCAGACCTTAGCTCTGGTGTGACAGGTGAAGTGCATTATGTAGATGCAGGATATAATATTATGGGTATGCCTGCAGTTGAATTTGATGAAAATGATAAACCACACATTGCTTGGAATGGTGAAGCTAAGTAAAATAATACAGTCACGTACACGTTACCCCAGACCTCTGGTGTAACGCATAGTCTAGCTATGACTAAATAAAATATATACAAATAAAAATCTCTCATATGCTCTAAAAAACAAAGTACAATATTCTCCCCTTTTTTTCATCAAATTACATTACATTTCATTACCTTTTTCAGTCATACTTGGGATATAAACTTAAAAAAGGATAGAAGATGTATGTAAAAATATGCCTCAAGATGATGATGTTGTGTGTATTATGGACTAGTATGACGTATGCAAATACTTGTCCCAAGTGGTTTCCACTACCAGCTCTTAATGGCTTGGTAGTTGTGATGCCCATCTACGATGAGAGTATCACAGGGGCAGACATGGACTGTGACGAAGTGTTAGACGCAGTAGACCCAGATATAGATGGGGATGGTGTTGCGAATAGTACAGAAATAGCAAATGGTACTAACCCTCTCAAACCCGATACCGATGGCGATGGTGCTGATGATGGAAATGATGCATTTCCACTGAACCCAAATGAAATGACAGATACAGATGGAGATGGCATAGGTAATAATGCCGATACAGATGATGATGGAGATGGCTATAGTGATATAGACGAGATAAATGCGGGTTCTAATCCTTTAGATGCGAGCTCTATACCACCTACAAATGCCATACCCATAGCTTCAAACTTTTCTCTGATATTAGATATCAATAAAACAACGGTGATATCTGACTGGAATGTAAGTGCTAATGCTACAGATACAGATGGAGATGTTTTGAGTGCTTCTGTTTCTACACAGGGGTTGTACGGTACATTTGTTGTTACGGGAAACTCTTTGGCATATCTTAAAACCGTAGAGACCAATGCTACCGATACGGGGGTATTGGAGATTACAGATGGCATAGATACGGTAACGATTACCGTAAGTATAGAGTCTCTTTATTGGCTTAAAGTTTCTGCAAGTCTTAATCATACCATAGCACTAAAAAGTGATGGTACTGTTTGGGGTTGGGGTGGTAACTTCTCTGGGGTATTGGGAGATGGAACAACGATAAGAAAATATTTGCCAGTGCAAGAGAGTTCTGCTAGCACTTGGATAGATGTCAGTGCAGGAAGAGAGCATACTGTAGCCATAAAAGCAGATGGTACGCTCTGGTCCTGGGGTTATAATAATTATGGACAACTTGGTGATGGTACAAATGTGGTTAAGCATAATCCTGAACAAGAAGATACAAACAGCACGGACTGGTTAAGTGTGGATGCTGGGAATTATCATACTTCAGCCATAAAAACAGATGGCACACTATGGTCTTGGGGTCTTAACAATAAAGGTCAACTAGGTGATGGTACAGATGGGACAGCAAACAATAAAAATATTCCAGTACAGGAAGACTCCAACAGTACAAACTGGACTAGCGTTAGTGCAGGAGGTACTCATACTGTAGCTCTAAAAAGCAATGGAGAACTGTGGGCTTGGGGGAACAATAGTTATGGAAGACTAGGTGATGGGGCAAGTTCTGGCATAAGTAATGTACCTATACAAGAACATTTTAATGCCACAGATTGGAAAAGTATCAGTGTAGGATATAGCCACACGGTAGCCATAAAAAACAATGGTAAATTATATGCATGGGGGCGCAACAATAATGGACAGTTAGGAGATGGCACAACAGCAGATAGACAGGTACCAACACAAGAAAGTACAGACAGCAACTGGTCACAAGTTAGTGCTAAAGGTCCTAGTAATTTTGGGCAAACACTTGCCATACAAACAGATGGCACTCTTTGGGCTTGGGGAAAAAATGACTCTGGACAACTTGGAGATGGTACAGCTGAAGACCGAACCGTCCCCACACAAGAAGTCTCAAACAGTACAGACTGGTCCAGTGTAAGCACAGGTGAAAAATATACGGTAGCCCTAAAGTCAAATGGAAGAGTATGGGCTTGGGGTATCAATGAATTTGGTCAGCTTGGTGATGGCACAACCGATAATAAAATTATACCAACCCAAGAGACTACAGCAGGAACTCAGTGGTTACGGGTAAGTGCAGGGTTCCAACATACGGTAGCTTTAAAAACAGATGGCACTTTATGGTCTTGGGGTAGAAATATTTTTGGTGTGCTTGGCATAGGTATTTCTGGTGATAAAAAAGTACCTACACAAGAAAGTACAGGAAGTATATGGGTAGATATAAAAGCTTCAAACAACTATACAGTAGCCCTAAAAACAGATGGAACCCTTTGGTCTTGGGGTAATAACACTTATGGGCAACTAGGAGACGGCACGGTCGTACATAAAAACACAGCAGAGCAAGAAAACTCACATAGTACACATTGGGTAAGTATAGACTCTGGAGGTAGCCATACTGTGGCACTTAAAAATGATGGAACCCTTTGGGCTTGGGGTAAAAACCATAGTGGTCAACTAGGTGATGGTACAACAACCAGCAAACGTATACCAACCCGTGAAGAGACACATGCTACAAACTGGTCAAGCATTGCTGCAGGAGCTAACCATACGGTAGCTATAAAAACAGATGGGACACTATGGTCTTGGGGTCAGAATATTGCAGGACAACTGGGGAATGGAAGCAATGCCAGTACCACTTCAGCCACAAGAGAAGAGAGCAATGCGACAAATTGGGCTAGTGTAAGTGGAGGTAATCTTCATACGGTAGCACTCAAAACAGATGGAACCCTCTGGGCTTGGGGTGAAAATGGACATGGACAACTAGGAGATAATACAACAACCGATAAAAATATACCTATACAAGAGTATTCAAACAGTACAGATTGGGAAATAGTGGATGCTTCCTATTATCATACTGTAGCCAGAAAAGTAGACAGTTCACTATGGTCTTGGGGATCAAATGGTTCTGGTCTTATAGGTGATGGCTCTGGTACTGGTATTAAAAAAGTACCAAGCCAAGAGTATTATCAGTATACAGACTGGATATCATCTTCAGCAGGTGTAGCACATACATCTGCCATAAGAGATGATGGCACTTTGTGGTCTTGGGGAAATGCTGATTATGGCAAGCTAGGAACAGACAGCCTAAGACCAAAACCTTCTACTGTTAGAAAGTAGAGGAATGATTAAATCCAATATAAAAGGAGAAAAAATGATACAAGGAAACTTTTTTAAGTTATGTGTGCCGTACTTGCTGTTTGTTAGTATATTATATGCAAACGACTGTCCCAAGTGGTTTCCCATGCCGGCACTTGATGGCTTGGTCGTGGTCATACCCCTCTATGATGAGAGCATCACCGCACCTGACATGGACTGTGATGAATTGATAGATGCAGTAGACCCAGACATAGATGGAGATGGGGTAGTCAATGCCTCTGATGTATTCCCTACAGATGCTTCTGAATGGGCAGACTCTGATGGGGATGGTGTGGGCGACAATGCAGACAAACCTCGCATAGCTGTACTTAGCCCTGCCAATGGAGCGAGTAATGTACCTGCACAGAGTACCCTGTCTGTGAAGTATGAAAGGTTTGATACTTCACTTGGAAAAATAGCAGGTAAAAAAGTACAAATATTTTTAGAAAATGGCACTGTCCATACAGATTTTGATGTCAATGTGGCACAGGTGAACATCACAACAGGTGACACAGTCCACATCAATCCTAACGCACATTTGGTCTATGGTAAAAAGCACTATGTACACATAGATGCTGGGGCATTTAAAGACAGTACAGGCGAAGAAAATGACGGCATACAAACCAACCACCGATGGAGCTTTACCGTGCAGAGTGGTTCGGGTCCTTGTGGCTGTGATGACTTTGACAACTGTGATATAGATGCAAGCTTGCAATAGAAGGAAATGATGATGAAAAATACAAATAAAGGAAAAAAGATGAAAACGATAACAAAAATGGTTTTGGGTGTAGGATGGGTGGTGGCGTTGAGTACAGTAGTATATGCGACATGTGCTAGCAATGTAGATATGGGAAACCATAGGATAGTCAATGTAACTGACCCCATAGCAAGCACTGATGTGGTAAACAAACGACACCTCGAAGCGTATCTCTACGAAAAGATGACAACAGGTAGGTTTATACGAGACAACACCAAAGAGATAGTGTTTGATTTTGTTAGTGGACTCATGTGGCAAGACGATGTAGCCGCTGCTACCACTCAAAAACAGTGGGTCACGACAGCAAACTACGATGCGGCCAATTACTTTAACACTTCAGGAGATACGGCTACAACATACTGTACAAACCTCAGTCTAGGAGGCTACACAGACTGGCGTCTTCCAAGTAAAGAGGAGTTATTTGGTATCGTAAAAAGCACGGTAAGTAACCCTAGCATAAGTAATATCTTTCAGAATACTGCGTCTAGCTATTACTGGTCGTCTACTACCCTTGCTTACGCTAGCTACTTTGCGTGGTACGTCTACTTTTACGATGGCTTCCAGAGCAACAGCAATAAGAGTGATAACTATTATGTGCGTTGTGTTAGAGCAGGACAGTAGCTTGATTTTTGTTCTTTTTTTGTTTAGATGGAGTTTTAGATGTATAGACTAATATATATAGTATGGGTATGTACCATCATAAATTTACACGCCTTTGATGTAGAAAAACGCTCTATCCAAAGTACTTCTTACGACAAAAAACGTAACCCCCATGCAGACCTTGCTCTGAGTATGGAAAAAGCTCAGCTCAGTGGTAAAAAAATACTTATGATAGTAGGTGGAGAGTGGTGTAAGTGGTGTGGGCAGTTAGACAACTTTTTAGATGACCACGAGAGAGTAGCTGAAGACTTTTACACTTCTTTTGAGGTGCTAAGGGTCTACTATGGTAAAGGCATATCTGCAGAAGGAAAGTCACTACTCACACAGTTTCCTGCACCTAAAGGCACACCACACTTCTACTTGCTAGATAGCCATGCAAAACTACTTAAAAGCATAGACACTGCTTTTTTAGAAAGAGGCTACTCCTATAACAAGAAGAAGTTTGTAGCTTTTATAAAGGACAATAGATAACCTACTTTCAAATACCTATTTTTTCATTTTCACGATTCGTTACACTTTCCTAGTATAGTGTGATATAAAACTTTTAAAAGGATCAACAATGAAAAAGATATTGATAAAAAAAATATACGTATTTTTGGTATTTGGATTACTAACCATACCATCTACTAATCTTATGGCAGTATCTAATCCTACCTTAACACCAAATCAAACGGCTGCTGTTATGGGGATAATCACAAATTTTATTTTAGATGATGAAGTAGCGACACTTATTCATAACGGTACTGCTTATGGCACAGTGACTTCTCCATACACAGAAAGGGTATGGCTAGACAGAAACCTAGGAGCATCTCAGGTTTGTATAGCCTTTAATGATAAAAATTGCTATGGAGATTACTATCAATGGGGTAGAAACTGGGATGGACATGAAAAGTATATTTTAGAAAATAATACAGATATACAAGCCACAGACATAAATAATGTGGGACATGGAGACTTTATATCTTCAACTTTTGCACTTCACTATGACTGGACACAAGTAGATAACAATGGAAGCCTAAGGTCTAAAAATTGGTCAAGTATAGATGGTACTTCAGTTTGCCCTATAGGCTTCAGGTTACCAAGCATAGATGAGCTAGTAGAAGAAACTATGTCTCATGGTGTGGTTGATCGAGATACAGCTTTTACTAACTTCTTAAAGTTACCATCATCTGGTTTTCGTGGTTCGGGTACTGGAGAGCTAGTTGATGCAGGTTCACGTGGAAATATGTGGTCGTCTTCGGTTAATCGTACTAATTCATCTGCTATGGCCTATGGATTAGGTTTTGCAAACTGGTACCTAAATGGCTCTCGTGATTATGGACGGACAGTTCGCTGCATACAAGATTATTGAGACTTAGCTATTGCAAGCTGCAGCTTGCAATAAATTTTATATATTTTCTTTTCTAAATCCATTAAATTAAGTTAACCTTTTTCTAGTAAAACTTCAAATAATATCTACCACAGAAAACCCCAACCTAAAGTAAGTTTTTCCACCTATTGACTCTACTTCTATACTCCCTTTGTTATGTTCTTCTATGATATTCTTTGCCATATAAAGTCCTAGTCCTGTACCTACCTTTGTCCCCTTTGTTGTAAAGTATGGGTCAAAAATTTTTCCCATGACTGATTTAGGTATTCCCCCTGCGTTGTCAGCTATCTCAAGAAAGGTTTCTTTCTTCTTATCATAGGTACGCATATGTACTTCTTTGTGTTCTATGTTGTTTTGCACCAAAGCATCACTGGCATTTTGAAGGATATTAAGTATCACTTGCATCACTTCATTTTGATAAAGGCTACATTTCTTTTTGGCATCTAGCTGTATGTTCATCGCTATGCCTTTGTTTATCATCGAAGTTTGTATGAGTTTTAACGCTTTTTCTATGGGTTCGTTGAGAAAAACAATCTCTTCTTCTGTGTCTGGATTGAAGAAGTTCATGAAGTCATCTGTGGTAGTAGAAAGGTACTGTATATTTTCATTTATTTCATTATTTTTTTCTTCTAGAAAGTTCAAAAATGCTTCTGCTCCCTCTTTTTTTGAGAGGTCATACTTTCCTATCTCCATATTTCTATCTACAAGCATCATCACACTAGTGATGGCAGCTAGTGGCTGTCTCCACTGATGGGCTATCATGCTTATCATCTCACCCATCTGTGCTAGACGTGCTTGTTGTTGCATGAGCCGTTCTTTGTTATGCATCTCCTCGACAGCCTTTCTTACCCGCTGCTCCAATGTTTCGTTTAGCTTTTGTGTTTCTCTCACCAGAAGAGCGTTTTGTTCGTTAAGTTTTGTCAGCTTAGCAAAACTGCTGTCTACTGCTAAATGATACGTAATACCAAATAGCCATACCATTAAAGTTGCCAGAGCTAACCCTGTTAGTATTGGACTATCTGGGAAAAGTTCACTATTGGGAAGATAGTTATATCCATAATAATAAATACAAATAAGAATAACTTGGTGTATAAGCATATACAACATAGACTGACGAAAAGTAAAAAGTAAAAAATATCCTAGTGGGACTATGAGATGAAAATATGATGCTTGAAAAGCATTCGTTATTAGAAACATATAT
>JAUTBQ010155508.1:0-13362 GCA_032361185.1 Lepetodrilus ovalis | reverse complement strand
CGTAAACATGGGCACGCCCTCCCTCGTTTACCCAAACTCTCTCTTTCACTAGCCGGGGAGGAATATGGTATGAATTTGTTTACAGAATATGAATGACGACAGTGTATGGGTTGCGTATCATTCAAACGAGACTTGCATATCTCGAGTACGCTTCTTTTGTGGGTATGCTTGTCTGCAGTGTGTTTTTCGTACGGCGGAACTTGACGTGTTAGCATACATACTCATGGGTGCTTGTAGTTTTGATTCATAGTCTTTCTGTGCTTATATCTGTTTTGATATGAAATGTCACGGTAGTGTTTTATTTGCTGTACGTTAGGTTATCGCAACACTTGACAATGTTTTGTAGCATTTCGTAGATCTACTTGCAAGGGGATAGGATTCAGTACAGACAGGTATTTAGAAGGAAGTACGTGTCATTTGACGCGACAATCAATCTAAATCTTACTTTTTTTTAATTTGTCATTATTTCCATATTTTCTTTAGCGAAAATATCGCATAAAATTAAAATTAAAAATTGTTCTATGACTTTTACTGTTCATGATGCTTTTCACCTGCATATTTGCCTTTGGCATTGTTTTTTTAATCAGATGATCATACAGGTATGCATTATTCACGTAGTTTTTTTTATTATGCCTGCATATTCAGGTTTGTCAGTCCTCGACTTTGGATCAGGTTGACATTACTCATGAAAACCAGGTGGTGTCAGGAATGCTGGCTTCATGTTGTACATCAAGACTAGCCAGTACAGACTTTGATAGCACAGCAATCGAAAATCATAAAGTCAGCCACGCAACAAATAAAACACCAGCAGTAAGCTTTCGCAACGACACGGACAGACACCAGGTACAGTCGGTAGGTAACTTATTGCAAGTTAAGTGACTCCCGACTTTTCCCCGCAGACCAGTTTTGCACCGTACAAAAATTTATTGTTTCATTATCTCCAGTGATAAGACGGGATAAACGCATTGGCTAGGAACCCAGAGCTGGAGAGCAGGTGGATGACCCTGGGTCACACCGAGGGTCGCAGATTAGCCAGATTACGATTCGGGTGTGAATAGCAAAGGCTTGTACCTGTTGTAGATCCGTGCACAGTCGGCGCAGGGTATTAAGGATTAACGTGACCCCCTACCTCCAACGTATTTTGGATGGAATTTAATTTGGAAGCCCAGGGAGGATTTTACGAGGGAATGCAGGGCTACGGACAAGTAACAGGTGGATTAATTGCGTTATCAACAGGTTACGTGACAGCCCATTGTCTTGTCATGCTTACCTGAGGGTGTACATGCCACGCATGTTTGCCAGGACATTCTGTTCGCTAGGACATTCTGTTCGCTAGGACGTTTTAAATATGCACCACCTGCTTGCATGTTGAAATGTAGATTCTTACCGATTACTTATTTAATTATTTCATACTGCTGTTGACACTTGCGTTATGACGATAATATTTCAGGTCAAGTTTGGACGCCAAATGACCTATTTGAACCGATATTGCTAATCTAGATAGGTCATGTAGTTTAACCACAAATGGATACGCTAGAAAATGCATGTTTGCTTAGTTAGTGTTAGGCTCATGGCCTTGTTGTTTAGTATATATTGTTCAAGTATGTGAACATTATACGTACTGCTGATCCAGAACAGGTTAAGCTTATCTGTACCAAGTGATGTGAAATAAGCAAATAATATATCATTCTGTGTGCAATGTTATAAAGAAACAGGGAAAATAACATGTTGTGGTACCACTATGATTAATTTGTATCTGGCATGATCCAGTGCCAAGTGTTAGCATACATATTTTTATTTAGAACATGTAATGTGCGTATCTTGAAGCATCAAAAGAAATATAGAGGTTTGGGGGGTGCGGAGTGCTTTTCCTTGGGTGCGGAATATAGAAAATCACCACTATGACCCACAGAATGATCATGGAACTACGAGAGTCGTAACGAACTCGTTACATTTTTGTCAGAGTTACAACTCTGTGGTGCGTCCATCTTTACATGGAATAGGATCCAGGTACAAGCAATTATCGATATTGAGTGCGGAACGAAACATCAAATACTTCTCTGATCAATTGCCAGATAGACATTTCTATTTCAATACTTAGTCATAAGTGTCTCACAGAAATAGAAAATACAGGAGATAATTTTCTCGTTATTGCCATTCACAAGGAATTGGCACCACTTAGATTCGTATTGGAGCAACGTTTTCTAATCACGTGCAATCGTGGTTCTCAGGGTCTCAGTAGGATACAGGTGCAGCTATGTCTTCTGTGTGAACTGCATTAGCACAGCAGGTAGTGCTGACATTTCCTCATCAGCATCACGACAGATGGTTAATAGGAACTGATTGCTATTTGTTTTTTTCTTGTTCCATATTCCTGTTATGCACAGCTGATTGCAAACCTTTGCGCTATCATTATCGTGGCTGCAAGTATGTGTCATAAAACGTGACACACTTACGTCGGTGTCACGTGCATTGGTTGCAATGTCACATATCTGTGTCATTTGCATTGGTTGCAATGTCACATGTAAATATCTGTGTCACGTCAGAGCAAAATGGAATCGATGTGGACGATTGCTATTGTGAGATTATTGTAATTTCATTAGATTCAGTGTTAAGACATTGTTATGCATTTGCATCGACATTCTCATTGAGGGTCGCAATGGGAGGTGTACAACCCCCACCAATAAGAATATTGATAATACGGATAGACATTTTTCAAATAATGCTGCTTAAAATGAAGGTTGATTATTCTACATTGTCATTCAAAATTTGGATAATTTATTTTTTATTGGTCTTTGAGCTCCATTGCCTCAGGTAACTTTACAAGTCAAACATCGTGTTTTGAAGGTGAAAACTATTGTGTGTTAGTCACACATTCGTACATCCATAGGAAATACCCATGTGTAACAACGGGATCCACCATAGATGTGGAAAAATGTAATCCTCACTTAAATATTAACATTAATGTTCATCATTTAACTATTTAGACTTGTGATGTGATAAATATAACATGAAGGGCTCGGCCACTGTCATTACGGACCAGTGAAGCTCGTCTATGAAATGGGCATTGGAAAAACCCACCAGACATCTATTGCAATTGAAACCGATTACACTGATGGTGTTACTTTCACACCTTCGAGTGGAAAAAAATATCGTTTATTGATTCGACGTGTTTCAGAAAGTTCGGTCTCTTTTTACCGCAACAAGTCGAGCGTTGGTGCGTTACTGGGGTAACCTTACATGGAACGGCGACTGCGTAGTATATCGATGCTGAAGCAGAGGTTGTGGGGAACCAGGCTTCAGTTGGCCACAGATTCCGAGTGTTAAATGGATAAGCAAGTTGGCAAAGAAGGTGGTTGTCAGTTTGCATTTCCCTAATTTGCATATTGCACGTGACATGGCGCACATGACATGACGCACGTGACATCAGACCTGGATGTGGCTGGATGCTGTGCAAGATGTTATTTCTCATTTTCTGAGCAGGCTTTTACAATGTTTCCGGTATTCGTCATTAAGCTGGAAACACATTTTAAATTTGCATATGAGATTACAGGAAAATTTACACAAGATGAATTTTTAAATGATAATTCCTTTGAATCCATTGGATCTTTTAAAACCAACGTATTATATATTGTTTTTAATGACCCTCTTACCCTTTTTTTTTTAAAACACAGATTAGTTTGTAGAGATTACACTTGTGTGTAGGATTTAAAGCCTTGTTTACAGATTAAATATCAGGTGTGCCATGATGATAATTTCTACCTCATAATATAATACATATCTTGATACTACATGATACAATACATATCGCGATACATAGTTTATTAAAAACTCCGGAAGCAGGTTTAAGTAATGCAATTAAATGGAGAGATATTAGCCTGAATGTGTAGGCTATTTATTTTTATCTTCAGTATAATTAATGAAGAAACAAAGTGAAAATTTGAAATCTTTAATAATGAAATAACTATCTTATTGAACAAAACACATAATATGCCTAAATAAAAATGTGAAACTGGGCTGGTTATCTGGCCAAGAGTCCACTGTATGTGGATTGATTAGTTTGGTATGTTATTTAAAAATAAGACACCAAACACATCGATGTGAACATGTATTTTTAAATTGATCTATATTAGAATTCACGAAGAGTGAACCGTGTATATCACGATGTTAGAAGAGAAACGGTCATTCATCAATATTTTAAATATGGCGATCAGTTTTACATAATATGACCTGACAACTTTCTTTCCCCAACACCTTTGTAACATGTTATGATAAATTTCCCCAGCAACAGAAAACCCATGTTTACTGAAAGTGTGAACATACAGACCTCTCCTCGTTGTAAAGCAACCTCATTATGCAGCTGGGAGTGACTGGATGATGAGTGATAAGATACACTTTCACATGGATTAGTACATGCTTTAATAACTTGAACCACCAATGGCCTTGAAATACATGTATCTGTCATTTGCTCTTCTTCAAACTACTGGCAGACCTTGGAAGTAGCCATTTTAAAAAAAAAATCTGACAGGTGAGCGAAACGACCAAATCGATAATACATCGAGTTAAAGTACAGTATCTTGTAGGAAATCTGTATTGGTCAAAAGTTGACTGGCAAGCAGAGAAACCATTGTAGTAGGGTCTGACTGTATGCTGTCGTCAATTCCTATGATATTCATATAGACCTAATGCTAGCTCGTATTGATTTGCAATTCTTTGATATCCAGATACTAATTGCTAATTCGAGTCCAAGTACTGCTTATAGAGAGGACATTGGCAAATTGAAATGGAATGATCTCCAGAAGCAGCGTTGGTAAAAAATGTTTTGATCTTTGTCCTACATTGGCTCGATGAGGTGCTTTTGTTCAAGAAACTGCATTAACCCTCTCCATGCTGCCGGCAACCGGAGATGCCCTAAAGAGCAGTGTCTGTGCCTAATCCACCAGGCTTTTTTTTAAAGATTTGAAAATGTCATGTAACAATGACTGTAACTTTGTCTCGTTTAAGTATATGACGTATATAGATGGCTGTATCTAATTCGCCAATCTATATGTCGTATTTCTATGACAGTATCTTTGCTTCATCAAGATATATGACGTATATCAACTACAATATCTTTGCTTCATCAAGGTTACCATCGTGGTTATTGTCACCAATATATGCCGATGTGAATGCAAGATGATGATATTACTGAGACAAAGAAACATTGTTTCTGAGTTCAAATCCAGTCTTAGAGATAGGTACTTTCTCCATGGTAGTTTCACAATGGAGAGACAATTCATAATCAGCAGTTATCTCCCTTTGTCTCCACCAGTCATGGCTCATAGTGTCTTACTGTAACACATACATATTCAGGTTTTCTTCAATCAAATATATATTGAGCAAATTCATTGCTTTCTTATTTTATAATCATATTATTTTTTTACTATTAATGTCCATTTCCTCCCAAGGACCATTCATGCATGACATTAATTTTTCAATGTCACTTCAATCCATGGGTCAGCGAATTGACTGAACCACAGCTCGGCTTATTTAGACATACTGGTCTTAAGTGGGATTTCACGCTTGATAACTGAATGATTATATGCATTTAACAGAAAAATATATCATCCACTACACAGACTGAGACTAGCCCTCAGAGAAGGTGGTTTGTTACTGCAAGATGACAGTTCTAACTCGTGGTTTAGTTCATAAATTGCATTGAAATTGTAATTTAACCACATACTGCTTTACCTGAAATTTCTATGTCAAC
The DNA here is from genome assembly GCA_032361185.1 of Lepetodrilus ovalis. Classification (NCBI taxonomy): domain Eukaryota; kingdom Metazoa; phylum Mollusca; class Gastropoda; order Lepetellida; family Lepetodrilidae; genus Lepetodrilus; species Lepetodrilus ovalis. Next base: position 7,613 of record JAUTBQ010155508.1, on the reverse strand, counting down.
ATTGATATGCACTGTATGTTTCTGTTGGAATAAAAACCCAAGATAAAATTTTAAATATTAATAAATAAATAAAAGAATTGTAATTTCACTTGCAGACAGGCGTGACAGATTTATTTATATGCAGGTTCTCTATGTTTATTCAACCTTGGCTATGTCGGCTTAATCAAAACTGGCTGCTGAATAGGGCATCTCGAATTGCCTCCGGGAAGAAGAAGGTTAACAATGACACTATCAATGTGCGACTCAAATAACTTAATATTTCCATGCAATGTAAGTAGTAAGTCCTACGGTTGAATCATTTGAGCTGTATGATATTGTTACGAAAATACATGCAAACAGAAAAGGAAGGTAGCGATAGAATTGAAAATCGTCACCTCGGATCGAAGAACGTTGAATATGTTTGTAATGTCATGACACTGTGCCATGAAAGCCGTCAAAATTCCCTTTTATTTGATTTATCAGCTTACTTGTCGAGGCGTACATTTACCAGTTGGATAATGTAAAACTGTAAATCACATTTATTTCCCATTCCCACCTAATTAATGTGTGAATTCATTGTCAGTTTTATGTAGACTGTCACTTGGTGATGCCGAACTGACGAACGGAGAATATATGCGCTGTTTGACTTGACATTTCCACCTTGGAAGCTCTCAGCTATGATGACAAACTTGCGAGTTATTTTATTGAGTGCCTTAGCAAATATCTTAGCCTGTGCTGTCTATGATTTGATTATAGATGATGCATCGTTACAGCTGGCAGAATAAAATACCCAGACGCTGAATAAATTTGTCTATATTGTTGAACGATGTCGCGCGTTTTCTTTCATCGTTGTTTGAAAACAATGCGGAAGTTCACACGTGTGGCAGTGATGAGTAGCGTAGGCCATGCAAAATGTTTTTGAATCTTCGGAGGAGGTTTGCCCACGACAAACACTCCGTCAAAATATCACTGCCTTGTCCCGAGCCGATACATCCGAGAGTGTACACACTGTTCTGAACAGTTCAGAATAGCATGTTATTCTTCGCATTGTGGGAGCTGAGGGGGAGATATAGAGTGGGAAAAAAATCTGCAAATATTTCAAGGAGGTTGGAAGGCGAGAGCTCTTAACGAGAAGCTGTAACTTGAGAAGGCTATATTCTGGTGAGTTGATAGTGTGAGTTTTCCATTCAGGATACACCAGTTTAGCGATTGTTTTATGGATACCAGTTTGTGGATTGTCTTACAGTGCTAGTTTGTGAGTTATCTGATGATACCAGATTATTAATGGTCTTACTATACCAGTTTAGTGATTGTCTTACAAATAACTGGGTTTTTATTTTGTGTGGATTATCTTATTGTGCTAGTTTATGAATGATAACAAATTGTCTATTTCCTTACGTTAGCAGTTTGTGGACTATTGAGGATACCAGTTTGTAGATTCATCTAATGGTAGCAGATTTTTAGTTGCTTCAATATCAAACTAAGTCGGTATTACAAATTTATCACTAATGATCGTCGCAAATGGGTGAAAGATTCCCCCAGCGACGTTAAACTCCATAATCACTCACTAAGGAAATCATTTTATGGCATCGTTATGAATCGTACTACTAATCAGTTTGAAGTACCCTGAGATGTTTAGTTTTAAATTTTTAGATTAGTTTTTACAATAACACCATCACAAATATTCATTGATGGTTGTGTTTTGTGACGGTCGCAATTTAATGGGGTTTTTTCGTGGTCGGTCAGTACCTCATGGGCACAGAAAGTTCCACAACATTGTTTCCTGGATGCCTGCTTCTGACATCTAGCCAAGAGGTCAACCAGTGGAAGGCAAGCATAGGAGGCTGAAAACAAGCCAGGATTGGTCTGGTGTTGGTTGGCAGTGTACAGCAGTACATGTAGTAGCTTTCTCTCCCTCTCTACCCATCACTGTAGCTCCAGCACCTGGTAGAGATGGCTTCAGTGGTGGCAGCTTTTCTGTGTTTGCCCCGGATTGAAGGTTAATAGTCAGAGTTTCAAATGGGGGCCATGTCAGTGTCGGAGGTACAGTGTTCTTGGGTGGGGTGTATACCTGTCAGTTGGAGGAGCAGAGTGGAGCCCTGTCAGTGTTGGAGGTGTAAGGGTGGATGGGTAGGGGGAAGCCATCTTGGTGTCAGAGGTGCAGCTGGGATGGGGGTGGAGCGATTTCAGTGTTGGAGGTGCAGAGGGAAACTGTGTCAGTGTCGGAGGTGCAGTGGGGGTGGGGGGGTGGGGGGGAGAGAGTTGTTTCAGTGTCAGAGGTGCAAGACCGAGCTGTCTTAGTGTTGGAGGTATAACAGGAACCTTCTCAGTGTCTGAGGTGCAGGGGTGGCCTTCTCGGTGTCGGAGGAGCAAGGAGCAACCATCTCCTCAGTTTGTAATGACCCACAAAAAAGAATGCTGCTGAAACAGAATAAGTGGCGTTTCTTTCTGACACTGTGGGGGCAAGAGCTTTATCATTGCCACATGTTCCCTGTCTAGCTAGACTTGAAGTGGGCTCCTTACAGAATTTGGAAGGGAATTTATGAGAATTAATTCTTTCAAGAGGATTAAATATATATTTCTGGATATTATCTGAGGGTAGTATGCTACTTATTGAGGTATTTGGATTGTCTTTCTTGGGAATGATGTAGAAAATATCAAGGTTATCTTTATAGGAATAATGTATGTTATTTTTATAGATAGAACATATTTTATTGGAAAAAAACTAGATAGTTAATTTAAACATGTTTTATTGCAGTAAATGCATTTAGGAAATTTTCCCTTGGGGTCTTTTGCAATTTTTATATCAATGCATTTATTGTAGAGGAATTTGTCATTGTCAAGAAATAATTTTAAGGTTATCACAGTCTTATATTTAAATTCATCATTGTTATGTGTATTGTTAATAATGTTATGATTTTCTTTCCATTTTCTTTCTTTTGCTGGAAACAATTACCAATAATAAAACGTTAAAAGTTTGGTTTAAAATCCCTGTTAAGTCGCAACTTTAACCAGCGTCTGGCAAACCCATCTGTTAATTTTTTTACTCGTGTAGCTGTCAGGAGAATATGAGTAATATATACTAATGGGGCTTCTTGTTTCATAGATCTGGCACCAGTGTCACTCTAGCTGCTTGAAATTTCACTAAAAATACATATTTGTCAGACACAAAAAATTACACACAGTTTATATTTCAGTAAAGACACACAAATGTGTGAAACACTTCCTACTGTATGCTTTGGGTGAGAAATTAACTCTAAATGCAAGAGGAAATGAAGAAGGAGAAAAAAAAGTATTTTGATTACGGAACCACAAACGTTCATCATTTTACTGCGCGAATGTGCAATCCGTGTGTTATCTGGTAAATGAATGAGATATGCTGATTATTTTGGGCTTAAAGGAAAAAGAAAATGTAGTTTGTATGGGTTGAGTTTGGTGCAGAGGTCTGTTTTCGTAGTTAGTGCCATAAGACATGTTCGAAATGGCACAGTATTGGCATCAAATGATCCTTAAGACCTTTTATGTTCAGTTGTTTACCAATATTCCAACTGAACGCATGGGAAGGAATTAAGACTCTCGTTCCCATTCAACCACAAGTATGTTGATTCTAAAGTTTCTCCAAGTATTTTAACTTGATATGAAGCCAATAAAGGCATATATGTTGAAACATTTTTTTGGTCATAATTATGTTGTTTTCAGATTTTTACCAATTCACACCGTGGCATATTTTAAATGCATCAATATTCAGTATTCTGTCTTGGCTATTTCATCCGTATACACATCGTTGTTGCTAGTATTTTATTCTTATTAATACTTGCTCCAGTCTAATAGTTTGAGTAGGTGTGTAATGCATTTACTAGTAGTTGTTTTACATCTTTTATTTCTATAAATATCAGAACAGGATGATAAAATTACATGTGGTTACCCTCCTAATCACTGCACTGTTTTAATTACTAATTATAGTTAATCATAGGTAATTAATCTGAGATATTTTGTAAAAAAGTTTGATAAGTAAATTATCAGCTGTTTTTTATTTGATAGTAAATTATCAGCTATCGCTGTAGGTAGGCATCTTCACTCGTGGCTGCTTTTTATCTAGGTCAAAATTTAAAACTCCGAAAAAGATACTGTCTTGCATGTATATGACATACAGTCGAACCACGTTTATCCGGACAGTTGTGATCCCGGCAAAATGATGCGAATAACTGAATTTCCCCGATGTCTGCATCAGGAAGACTGATATATGCTTTCCAGTAATAACTGTACGGATAGTGAGGGAACTGGATATCCAAAGTCCGGATAATGGGGGGTCCACTGTAGTTACATGTTGGAAGTATTAAGCATTGAACGTATCAATATTACTCACCATTTGCCACTACACCTGTGTATAGAAATATTTATCGATTTTTCTGACAGTGTTAAGCATATCATACATAATTTGTGTAAATATGTAATTAATTATGACTGGATTGTTTTGTTTCAAAATAAGTTGCAAATTAATTTGAGACAACAATGCTTTGATGTATATTTGATGTAGTATTTTGTCATCATAGGAATTGTAAATGATGACTGCCCTGCCACGCAATGCTATCATGTTACTCAATGTTATTCCACTATATCCCACATATCCCTTGGCTTCAGCATTATAAATACAATTCCACCGTATTCCACAATACAAGATTATTGTTATTCAGTCCACTTTAGTCGTCGCCTATGGGTGAGATATTCCCGCTGCGACGTAAAGCAATAATTCAATCAATCAAAATCAATCACAACTTTTCACTATGTCCCATTTTATCATTCCAACACTTTCCATTTCATTTCACCATATCGTTCTGTCATATCATGTGCATATTCCATCTTACTCAAACATATGACTCCCAGGGTGGTGAGAAGGAACGTGAGTGCACACTCAGATCCATTGACCAGGGTAATAATGTTGTTATTTGATCATGCTATAGAGCATGGATTTGGCGCAATATTAATGCACATATTATTTTATTATTATTATTATTATTTTATTGTTATTATTATTATTATAATAATTATTACATGTATTATTATTATTATTATTATAATTATTAGTACTACTACTACTACTACTACTACTACTACTACTACTTACTACTACTACTACTACTACTACTACTACTACTACTACTATAATGAGCTGTGCTAGTTGTCCCAGGGCAAACAACTGGAAGATTAATTGCTGCTTTTTCAATTAGAAACATAATACTTATCATCAATTTTATATCGCCAAAATCTCTTTCATCGATCCACATTGAGGGGAATTCGAACTTGCAGTTATATGTTCCAAACATCAGATACTTATTGCTGCGTTCCTTTTATTCATATAAGATATGAAATGCTTGATAACTATCGAGTGTTGAAGAGTAAGTACATCAGTTAATAACCAATCAAACGTAAGTAGACTCATATAGAAATCTGTTTGTCCATTATATAGGTCAACCATCTGTGATATTATGCTTTTCACTTTATTGTGTACCGGTATGCAGTAGAACGTTCATAATTTGTGTTCAGAGACAGATGACTAGATAGGAATACGTGAACGCTTCAGACATTCTTAGGAAGCGGACCATAAATATACTGACTCCCTCAGCTGTTGACGAAAACTCGGCATGTTCAGATGTAACAAACAAGTGTGGTATGTCTTGTAGTAAGGAAAAGCGATACACAACAAGTTGACAAGTTCTTTGTACATAGTTTAATCCAAAATAATACTTTTTAATGATTAGGTACAATGGTTATTTACATGCAATAATACATACGGACATGTCATTTTACATAGAAGTAAACATTTACATGCATTATAGAAGTAGAAGCATAACCCGCTGTTGTACAGGATGGAGAATGAGGGATTAACACGGTGGCGCAGAGCTACATCCTCAGATATCCGGGTTGAGATGTCGCGAAGTATTTACGATTGATGGTGGTGGTGATAGATATACACATGCATGTTTACTCGACATATCAAAGTGTTATTGTTCGAATCTTCACCAGAGATGCCATCCTCTATCTCACAGGGTTATACACTCAGGTATTCATTCCACAGGTGTACCATGCTCTCCTGACAGCGATAACACATCAGTATGTGTTACTAACTGAACATATGAAGTGTTACCGATGTCTGGAGAGAAGAATGCAGTTGTACTGATATTCTACCAGTTGTGGGTAAGGGATACAGAGCCACATGCCTACTTGGGAAATAACTAATAATTATGGGTCTCGTTTTTAGAGTTGAATGGTATATTCAGTATGTAAACGTACACGAGCGAATCTCATAGATTACAATAAGGTAACATAATGCCACTCCAGACTTAGTTTGCAGATTATGACATATTGCACACGGTGTGGGGTACAAAATAGGTGGGAGAATGTGGTATTTATGTGGTGGACAGTTCATGATTACTGTGTCAAGAAGACTAAATATAAACTCATAGTTGTCAGAATTGCACACTCCATTAATTACATCTGGGTTATCAAATTATATCTCAGACAACTCTACTGTAGCAACACTGCCTATCTATTCATTACTTCATGCACATGCACATGCCTTGCAATATCAGCAGGTCAAATTAGAGGCCTTGAAATTATTATTATTATTTTCAAATACATTAGTATGTCAAATTTGTATCGCCTTCTATAATGAAAATCTCATAACTATTAACAATGACTATGAAATCCATAACATGAAAATGGAAAGCTTCTATTTGGTCTTCGTCTCGGAAAATTCAATTTGTGATTATTACAGCTGTTACTGTAATGAAAACGGCAATATTATGCTAGGTTTGACTAGATATAGTGTTATCATAAATAAGCCATAGGTATAAATGTACATGGATATATGCAAAATACTGCTGTCGAATTATATTCGTAGTACGTATAACTATTCTGGTATAAAATATGGCAAGACCGTACACGCTGATTAATGTACACGAATGAATTGTTTATGTGCAGCACTATTGATGAAAGCAGGTCATGTAGTACATATATTAAATGGCTAAACATTATTCATAATATATTAGAGCGGTAATGTATTGATAATGCCGCCTCGCTCTGATTAACTATCGACATTATGACGATCATATTACTACTAGTATTTATCTGACCATCAATCTCAATAATAACCAGACTATCGATTTGACCTGATAATGAAATACAAGTTGTCAAGTGTAATAAGCAATTATAAGTAAACGCCCGTATAATACTAATGCAGGTTTTGACCACTGATTGTAGACTTCTACTATTGATTTTGAGCTCTAGCTTTGAGATTGTATTAAATTAATAGATAGATAAGTCACTAAATTGATTTTCTATATAAATCAAATGCAAGAACCTTAAATACGTGTACTATGCATACATGTACATGTAGGTGGCATATCATGCGTTGACTAACATATCCCAAGATAGGACAATGACGAAGTGAGATCTTATGCAAATATGGTGTCATTGAATGAGTTCAACGATGTGTGCACGAGTGGTACGATCTTCACAAGGAGAAAGTGAAACTGACGACAGAAGACTTTTAAACATAGACGAGAGAGAGAGAGAGAGAGAGAGAGAGAGAGAGAGAGAGAGAGAGAGAGAGAGAGAGAGAGAGAGAGAGAGAG
>JAUTBQ010155497.1:0-13363 GCA_032361185.1 Lepetodrilus ovalis | reverse complement strand
AAAGTTTAACCGTGTTTTAGCAACTGAAATATCCAAAAACTCCATAAAAGCAGCAAAAGAAAACTGTGAGTTAAACTCCGTGACAAACATAGACTTCGTTCGACTTAGTAGTGAGGATCTAACATCTGCTTTAAAAAAAGAGAGGGAGTTTAGAAGATTAAAAGATATAGAACTTGATAGCTATAACTTTAGCCATATATTTGTAGATCCACCACGATCTGGACTAGATGAGAAGAGTTTAGAGTTTATAAGTGGATTTGAAAATATCATATATATATCTTGTAACCCTTTAACACTTAAAAGAGATTTGAGAGTTTTAAAAGATAGATTTGAGGTAGTATCCTCCGCACTATTTGATCAGTTTGCCTACACCACTCATATAGAGAGCGGTGTGGTTTTGAAGAGGATTAAATAATATCTACAATCAACTGTGTCCCATCATCGTAAGTGTATGTTGTCTCAACTAAACTCTCATGAACAGTTGTATTACTATCTCCAGCATCAGCATCCGAATCTGCCGTTACTTGAAGATTTTCAGCCTGGTCTGCATTTATCTTTAGAGTTATCTTACTATCTCCATCATCCCAAGCTTGAATCATCTCTTTTGTGATGATAAAATCATCTGTATCATTTCCAGTTATAGTAAGACCACTTAGATCTAGAGTATCTATATTAGTTACATGACTTGCACCACCAAAGTTAGAACCATCTGCTGCAACAGTTCCTGTCAGTTTTGCTATATCATCCCCACTTCCTGCATTGATGGTTGAAGCATTTGAGAAATCTAGTGTAAATGTATCATCTCCACTTCCACCCGTGACACTACTAATTCCTGCTCCACTTGCTTCAGTTCCTAGTATTACACTATTTGTATCATTAGATAGTGTTAGAGACTCAAAACCTGATAAGTTTGTAAAGTCCCCATCAACTAGTGTTGCTCCATCACTTATGTTTAGTGTATCTGTTCCAGCTCCTGCATCGATAGCATCAGAGCTACTTAAAGAAGCATCATCAAAACTAAATGTATCATCACTCGTGCCACCTTTGATAGCTATGCCATCAAGTCTATCATCAGTTTGAGTTAGAGTGTTTGTAGAATCTGCAAAGCTGATATGATCTAAGCCTGAAATATCTGTAAAATCACTACTACTATAACTACCTCCTGATGTTACATGGATAGTAGCATCAACACCACTAGCTATATGACTTAGATCTACTGCGGCATCAGAGCTATTTATCGTTATACCACCAGTTCCTGTTACATTTACACTCCCTAGCTTACCCTCATCTATACTCATATTTCCAGAAGCTATCTCAAGGTTATCTATCATAGTTAAATCACTCTGATCTAAAAACTCTCCATCATTCCATCTAGCATTTATAGTAGATGTAGTGATATTTGAAAAGTTTGCTGTTGTAGCATCTTCAAGATTATCTATAAAGATAGTTCCACCACCATTTATAGTTTTACCACTCACTATCGAAGCATTTACACTCATCGTACCTGAGCTTACAGTTACTGTAGCATCATCAAAATCTCCTGTAAATTTATCTCCTGTACCACTCCAATCAACTGTTTTAGTACCGCTGCCACTTATAGTGCTCAAGTCTAGAGCTGCATTTGCTTCAAGATTTGTTATATTTAGTGTTCCATTATTTGTCACACTAGCATCCATCTTACTAGCATCTATATCAAGAGTAACTCCACTATCTATGACAAAAACATCTTTACCACCACCTCTAACAGTGCCTGTATAAGTCATACTCTCCTTGAAATCAAGCTCAGTGATATAATCATTATAAGAACTCCAAATACTATAATGAAAATTACTATCAGCACTATGTACTGAAACTTTTGCAGTAGAACCTGATGTCCCACCTACACTTTTACCCTCAAGAGAAGATGCACCAAAAGAGACTGTGGCATTACTTGATAGATAGACAACATCTACATTGGTTAAAGAATCACTTACTGTTTTAGTTCCTCCATAAAAGTATATATAGAAACTATTTGTAGTGATATGAGAAATATCCACAAGTTCATCAGCTGAACTTACTTCAAGTATAATATTTCCTGTTCCATCTATACTATTTACACCTACTATTTTAGATTGATTAACAACCATTCTAGAGCCTAAAACAGTAAGTTTATCTACATTTTTAAGGTCTCCTCCATAATTTTGAGAGCCATTACTATCCCACTCTACATTAACCGTCTCTGTTGTAACTGATGTAAAGCTAGCATCAAGTTTATCTTGAAGATTTTTCACACTGATCACACCACTTCCAGTAGAGCTCTTACCACTTAAATCTTTTGCATCCACCACCATCTCACCATTTACTACAAAGTTATTTGCACTTGACATATCTGCTGTATCTGAGATAGTCATCGTTCCTGAAGAGACTGTCAAATTTGCAGTTGAAAGGTTACTGCTATAAGTACCATCTCCCGACCAGTTTGCATTTACAGTTCCCCCTGTTATCTGACTAAAATCTAAATCAGCCCTACTATCAAGGTTATTGACTTGTACAGTTCCTGCATTATCAACTGTTGTAAAGATAGTGTCATTCTTTAATTTATCTGCATTTAGTGTTAAAGTCTTACCACTATTTACATGCACTTTAGAGTTATCAAAATCTCCCGTAAAGTTACTATTTCCATCTATCACAATCAACTCTTTTGAAGCATTATTCATCTGTAGATTACTATAAACATGTGATGAAGCTCCAGAGATTATAACATTTGCTTGACCATCACCTGTGATGATACTATCTCCAATTGTAGTTTCTGAGATACTCATCTCTTTGCCACTATTTACAGTAACTTTAGAACCATTTAATACTCCTGCAAATGTAGCATCTGCTCCATTCCAAATAGCCTCTTTTGTGCCTGTGATAGAACTAAAGTTAGCACTTAAATCACCTTGTAGATTTGTGATTTTTACTGTTCCACTATTTGTTATACTCTCGCCGTCTGCTTTATCTGCATCTAAACTCATAGTCGCACCACTTGCTACACTAACAGCTCCTGCACCATGTATTGAACCAGATCCTATAGTCATCTCTCCTGAACTTACATTTAGATTTGCATCTGCTAGAGTTCCAGTAAATGTTCCTGCTCCACTCCAGTCGGCATTTACACTTCCCATACCTGTTAAATCCATAGCTAGCACATCTTCTAAGTTTGTAAGATTAAATGTTCCACTATTTGTAACACCTTTACCAGCCACTTTACTAGCATCTATGGTAACAGTTTTATTGCTATCTACTATAAATATATCAATCTTAGTAGTATCTCCAACATAACCATCTACATCAGCTACAAACTGCATAGTAGTATCTAAAGCATCAGCTACAGAATCTAAGGTTACATCTGTTGAGGATGTTAGGATTACAAGATCTTTTCCAGCATCTCCGATAGCACTTTTACCAGAGATATCATCATCATCTATCGTTAGTTTAACCCCTATATCATAGATATCAACTTTAGCTAAGTTTGCATTGCCATGTAGGTTTATATCAGCTTCAAGTTTTAAAGTAACATCTCCAGCATTTGAAACATTACTCAAAGTGGTATCTAGTGAGTTATCATCTACTTTTATAGTTAGCTTACCACCACCTGAGACTATGTTTGTACCTACTTGATTATCACTTAGAGTAAGAAGCTTTGAGGTATCTATATCAAAGCTATCAGCTTTGGAAGTATCCCTAGAGCTTAGATCTACATTTTTAACTGCTTTAATCTCTATCTTGCCTGCACTTTTTGTGATATTTGAGAGGTCAAGTTCACCTGCATTATCGACATTGATCTGTAGCTTTCCATCACCACTTTTTGTAAAAGTTGTAGCTTGAGTATCAAGGATAGTTGTTGTTGTAGATGTTGCCACATCAAAAAAGTTTACTTTAGATACATCATTATTTGTCAAAGATATAGAGCTGTTTAGATCTAGAGTTATATCTGAACCATTTGAAACATTTGCAAAATCAGTATTTAAAGAAGCATCATCTACTTGAACTATAAGTTTTCCCGTAGCACCTGTAACATTTTTTGATCCTAACTGACCATCTGTGACTCTTAGTGTGTTAGTTCCTTGTATATCAAACTTATCAACTTTTGTTGTAGTTAGATTTGTCATATCAACATCTGCTTCTATCAAAGCTGTTACTGTTCCTGAAGTTTTTGTTAGATTTGTAAGATCTAGTCCACTGTTGTCATTTACTTCTAAAATCATCTCTCCACCACCATCAAGCTCAACAGTTCCTACTTGTTCATCTTTTAAAGTGAGTTTATGAGAAGTGTTATAGGTATCTACATAGTTTAAATGTGATGCTGATGTCAGATCTATATCTGCAGCTAAATCTAGTGTTGCATGATTTACATTTTCTATACCTACTAAATCACTATCAAGAGAGTTATCATCTACTTTTATAAAAACACTCCCACCACCATCTATGGTATTTGAAGCTACTTGATTATCACTTAAAGTTAGAGTTTTACTGTTTGCAATGGTATAAGCATCTACCTTATCTAAGTTATTGTTGCCACTTAGATCGATAGTAGAAGCTAGATCCAATCTAATCTCACCGCTATTGCTAACATTTGAAAAATCAGTTGCTAGTGTGCTTGTATCTACATTTACAGTAAGTTTTCCACCATTTGCCCCTGTTATAGTGTTTAAAGCTACTTGGTCATCACTTAGAGTTAGCTTATTAGATCCTGTTATATCAAACTCATTTACCTTACTTGTATCTTTAGAACTTAGATCAATATTACCCTCTATTTGAGCTTTGATAGTACCACTACTTTTAGTGATATTATCTATATAATAATCACCACTAGAATCAATCCTCACAAGCATCTCACCAGCACCATCTTTTGTGATACCATTTGCTTGTGTATCAAGAAGTGTCAAGTTTGTTGCTACCTCATATATATCTACTTTAGCTAAGTGTGTATTATTGCTTAGGTCTATATCAGTTGCAAGTTTTAGCTTTATCTTCCCACTATTGCTAACATTGTCAAACTCAGTTTCAAGTGTGTTAGTATCAACCTTGACACTCAAATCTCCACCAGAGATAGTCTTTGTCCCTACTTGTTCATCTTTTAGTATAAGCTCTTTAGAGTCAGCTATCTTAAACTCATCAACCTTGCTTACATCACTACCACTTAGATCTATATCATCAGCCATATTTAGCTTGATAGTTTGTGTTGTAACTTTTGCCAGTGAAGCCAAAGTTGAGTCATTTACTGTGATCTGGATAGTACCAGTTCCATCTATATCAGTATCTCCTAGTTTATCATCAGCTACTTTCATCTCACCACTAGATATAGTCAGATTTTTAACACCTGTTAAGTTTCCAGTGTAGGTTACCTCTCCGCTACTACTCCAGTTTGCATTGATAGTCGTTGTTGTGATATTTTCAAAGCTCATAGCAGGTTGAAGTTCAAGGTTGTTTACATTTATAACACCACTTCCATTTATGGTTATATCATCTACTTTTGTTGCATCTACATTTAAAGTACCATTATCAGTTATAGTTGAAGCTGAGATCACACCTGAAGTGATATTCATCACTCCACTTGATATCGTTAGATGAGAAGTATGTAAATCTCCTGTAAAATCAGCTTCTGGACCACTCCAATCAGCTTCTAGTGTTCCACCATCTATCTTTTTAAGATCTATATCAGTAGCACCCTCTAGGTTGTTTACTTGCACTGTGCCTTCATTTGCTACATCAATATCTTTTATCTTATCGGCATTTATAGTTAGTGTTGTTCCTGCACCTAGTACATCTGCTTTTGTGATTGTGCCAAAATCTCCTGTAAAGTTTCTATCTGCCTTAAATATCGCAACATTATCACTACCTGTACTCTTTACTATCTTTAGATCTGCACTATCTGTTGTAACTACTACATGAACATTTCCAGCTCCACCAAGTGAGGTTAGAGCATTTGCTTGAGTATCTGTTAGTGTTAGAGTTTTGTTGCTATTTACCTCAATTTTTTCTATACTTGTTAGAGTTACATTTTGTAGATCCAAATCAGCAGCTATCTCAAGTGTATCATTACTACCCCTACCATCTAAGCTAGTTGGTACATGTTCAAGTATGATTCTATCTGCATCCCCACTACCTATGATAGTATCAGATCCATCTCCATCATGTATGACAATCGCTCCTGTATAATCACCTACATGTATCTTACTTGCATCCAAAGATGATGCACCATTAGCTAGATTTATAGTAACATCTCCACCACCAGATAAATGTAGATGTGAAAGGTCATCGCCATTTACCTCATCTATAACAACAGATGCTCTATCTGTTATCTTGATACTTTTTCCATCTAGATGTACTCCCTTTAGAGTAAATATACCATCATTTACCTCTATCTCATCGATACCACCAAGATTATCACTACTAGCTAAAGATAGAGTTGCACTAACTATCATCACCAGTCCTAAACCTAGGTTTGAAGTGATATTTGTATAGTTGTTATTTGTACTACTTCCTGCTTCAAAAGTAACTTTTCCATCGCCTTTAAAATCCAAAGTTTTACCATGAAGTTTATCACTAGATATAGTTGCATTATTAGATTTTACATCTATAATCTCTATATCTTGATAGGCGATATTTGCAAGATTTAATCCATTTGCATTTAGAGATAGTGTATCACTTCCACCTTTTGCATCTATCGTTTCATTTTCATTATCTATCGTGATTATATTTGCTTGGTCATTTCCTATGACATTAAAGCTATTAGCAGCATCTGTTAAATCTACATTTATACTATTTGTCCCATCAAGTGTGATCTTTTCTATATGTACTTGATTAGCACTTAAAGTTAAAGTATCACCATCAGTTGTAGAGGTAAAATGCATAGTATCACTTCCTCCACTCGCATCTACTTTTTTTAGATTTGAAGTAGCATCTACATATATATCATCACTATTTGTAGTTAGATTATATGATTCTATAGATTTTAAAGTATCACTAAAAGTACCATCTGTTATAGTATCAATAGAGCCAAAAGTCAAACTCAAAGCACTCTCTTGGCTATAATCAACACTATCATCACCTAGATTTCCATCAAGGTTTAGGTTTGAAACTTCTCCACTAAAACTATCTTCATGATTAGAAGCTATGATAGATTCCATAGCTAAGTAACTATCACTACTTCCCCCACCATCTACAACTATTTTATTACTCATATCTATACTAATACTATCAGTTGAAGCATTATAAGAGAGTGTATCAACTCCTCCAGCTCCATCATAACTGTTTGCAACTCCACTCTTATCTATAAAAGTATCATTTTGTGTTGAGCCTATCACTTTTTCAAAGTTCTTAACTTCAAGTGTTTCACTATCTATAGTTGCACTGCTGTGATCTAGATCAACAACAACTGCCACATCTCCACTAAAATCAACACTATCAACTCCCTCTCCTCCATCAAGCCTGTCAGCTCCACCACCACTCTTTATAAGGTCATCTCCCCCTCCACCTTGGATGCTATTTGCCAAGCTATCACCAGTTAGTGTATCGTTGTGTTGTGAGCCTATGATATTTTCTATATTTGTGATAGTCTCACTATTTCCAAAGCCATCATTTAAAGATGAGTTACTTGATAGATCAACTTCTACATTTTGACTTGTTGTACCATAAGATATAGTATCTTCACCAGCTCCTCCATCGATAGTATCTTTACCAGCTCCTCCATCAATAGTATCTTTACCAGCTTCACCAAAGATATTATCATCATCCTCTTCACCAAAGATATTATCAGCTCCATCTCCACCATAAAGAGTATCATTTTCTGATCCACCATATATAAAGTCTATATCTCCTTTACCATATATAATATCCGCCCCACTATCTCCATATAGTGTATCTTGATCTGAACCACCATCTATATAATCACTACCATCTTTACCATGTATAACATCTTTACCATTTGCTCCAAATAGTGAGTTTGCTCCACTATCACCAGTTATAGTATCATTAGCACTAGCACCAACTACATTCTCGATACTTATAAGTGTATCAGTATCACCATTTCCATCATTTGTAGCTTTTCCTTGACTTAGATCTATGACTATATTTTGAGTTCCTCCTCCATATTGGTAAGATGCCCAGTCGCTTCCAGCTCCTCCATCAAGGGTATCAGCTCCTGCATATCCATATAGTGTATCATTTCCCTCTCCTGCTTCTAGTGTATCATCTCCAGCTAATCCATAGAGATGATCCATACCTTTACCACCTTGAAGAAGGTTTGCTGAATTTGTTCCTTCTATCACATCAAATCCATCAGAACCTATGACATTTTGAAAGTTTACTACTGTATCTTTAACACCATCAACAGTAGCATACCCTTTATATAACTCCGTATATACAAAAGTACTAATCTTAGAAAAGTCCAAGGTATTTACACCAGCTCCTCCATCTATATTGTCAGCTCCACCAGAGTGTATGACTCTATCATCTCCATCTCCAGATAAGATTGTGTTTGCATTATCATCACCTCTTAGGATGTCTGCATTTTTAGAACCGATTATATTTTCTATATTGGAGATTACTGTTTCTTTGTTTCCATATCCATCATTTTTAACTTTTTCATTGCCCGCACTATTGTCAGCTCCTAAGTCCATCTCGATAGAAGTATTTGATGTTACATCTGCAAATGAGATATAATCTTCATCATTTCCACCATCATAGATATCTACTCCATCTCCACCATAGAGTGTATCAGAACTATCTCCTCCATTTAAAGTATCATTATCACCACCACCATAGAGGGTATCATTACCATTTTGACCATCAAGGATATCAGCTCCACCATGTCCATATAGTATGTCATTTCCCTTATCAGATGATATCCTATTGTTATGTTCATCACCACCAATAATATCATTAAACATACTACCATCTATATTTTCAATATTACTAATATCTGTCTCTTTATTTCCATATCCATCATTTTTAATCTTCTCATTTCCCACACTATTATCAGCATTTAAATCTATAATTATACCTTCTTTTGTGCCAGCAAAAGATATCGTATCAATTCCATCTCCGCCATCATAAATATCAACTCTAACTCCTCCATAAATCATATCATCATCAGCTCCACCTTCTAGAGTATTATCTCCATCATTTCCAAAAATAAAATCATTTCCAGCTCCACCTCTTAAGATATCATTGCCTTTTCCGCCACTAATCATATCAATACCATCATTTCCCTCAATGGTATTAACTCCATCATCACCTTTAAGATTATCAGCTAAGTTTGTTCCTATTAAGTTTTCAATCTCATATGCCGATGCAGAAACTGCTCCTGTAACACTATTTGCTGATATATCAGCAGTTATACCACTCTCAGTAATATCTGCAAAGGAGAGAGTATCTCCAACAACACCATGGGAACCACCATAAATAACATCACCACCAGCTGTAGCAAATATAAGATCATCTCCTCCACCTGCAATGATCTTATTTTGTTGGTTATCTCCTTTGATAGTGTCACTATTTTTACTTGCTACTATATTTTCTACACCATCAACAAAATCTTTTCCACCATATCCATCACTTTGAACTCTATAAGTTGATTTATCATTTATATCTTGAGTTTTACTTAGATCTATATCAATTATCTCTGCTGTAGTAATATCATCAAATGATATCGTATCAGCTCCAGCTCCACCTATGATAGTATCATCTCCATATTGCCCCTTTAAAGTATCAGCTCCATCTCCACCATCAATATAATCATCTCCAATTCCACCCCAGATAGTATCATTTGCACCACCACCAAGAAGAGAGTCTTTATAGATATCATCAGTTGAATTTATACTTGAGTTATGCCCTTTTATAGTGTCAGTATAACTTGTTCCCTCGATAACCTCTATATGGTCATCTAAAGTATCTGTACCATGTTCGGTAGTAACCTTTCCAAAATCAGATGAGCCATCTGATAACTCAACAACTACACCCTTTCTTCCTTCATAAGTAAGAGTATCAGATCCATCAGACCCTTTAACATGATCATCCCCATAACCACTATAGATAGTATCATCTCCACTTTCACCATCGATAATATCAGCTCCTTCATCTCCAAAAAGTCTATCATTATCTTCTCCTCCAGTTAGAGTATCCTCCCCCTCTCCACCATATAAGATATCAGCACCACTACCACCATCTAAACTATCATCACCACCCATACCTTTTAATGTATCTACACCAGCATTTCCTAGCAGAGTATTAGTTGTGGAGTCTCCATACATCTTATCTCCATAACCAGATCCGATAATTCTCTCGATATTTTCTATATGATCTTCAGCACCAAATCCATCATTTGTAGCTTTTGTAAGACCTAAATCTAAGATAACTCCATTGTCAGTTGTAGTAAAATCAAGAGTATCAGCTCCACCCTCACCATCAAAAGAATCAGCTCCTTTAGTCCCTATGATAGTATCAGCTCCCTCTCCTGCTAAGATAGTGTTAGATCCATCATCACCTTTTAGTCTATCTGCCAAAGATGTTGCTTTGATGTTTTCAACTCCACTTGTAGTATCAGATTTAGTTCTTCCTACATCATAGATAGTTGAGGTTGATAGATCAGCATCTATAGCTGTAGAGTTTTGATAAGAGTAATCAGCCCAGTCACTTCCACTATCACCATTTTCATCTCCACCATAAAGAGTATCACCATCAAGTCCACCTTGAAGATAATCATCTCCACCATCTCCCATAAGGCTATCAGCACCACCACCACCTCTGATGGTATCACTATTGGCTGCTCCTTTTAAGATATTTACGGCACTATCACCTATAAGTGTATCTACTCCACTAGAGCCTATAATATCTTGTATATTGTGTACTTCATCATTACCTTCACCTTGCACTATATTTGCTGATAAATCAGCACTTATGCCAAAAGCTTCACTATAATCAAGAGTATTATGAACCCCTATTCCACGCTCACTTCCATCTATATAGTCATTTCCAACTCCACCTCTAAAAGTATCATCACCAGACCCTCCTATTAGCCTATCACTACCACCAGATCCATAGAGTGTATCATCCTCTTTTCCACCAAAAAATGTATTGTTATTATCATCACCTTTGATATTATCTTTATAATCACTACCTATGATATCTTCTATCTCATCTATATACTCTTTGTTTCCATATCCATCATTTTGGACTCTAAAGCTAGCTGCATCAGCTTGATTTTTTGAAAAATCTACATCAATTCCTTCAGTTACAGATGAAAAATCAAGTGTATCAACTCCACCTTTTCCTATAATCGTATTGCTTATAGTACCTGTTATAAAAGTATCATTTTGGGCACTTCCAGTGGCATTTTCAATATCGATTAAAGTATCTATAGTACCTTGATCTGTAACTTGATTATTTTTTAAATCTATTTTAACTTTATTACCATAATCACTATAATCTACTGTATCTTCATCAGCTCCACCATCTAGGGTATCTGAACCCAAACTTCCCTTTAGAGTATCAATGCCCTGACCAGTTTTGATGATATTTTCTTCATCATTTCCTGCAACTACATCTATAGAATCTGAACCTACATAATCCTCTATACCACTAAGAGTATCCTCTAAAGCTCCTGATATTACAACTTTTCCATCTTTTAGATTTGCATTGATATTTTCACTTCTTTGTGAGTAATCTATCAGATCCCTAGTACCTGCTTCTCCATATATACTATCTTTTCCTACCCCGCCTCTAAAAGTATCATTTCCAGTACCACCATATAGTGTATCATCACCAGATAGTCCATAAAGTGTATCTTTATCAGCCCCACCTTTTAAGATATTTGCTTTAGCATCACCTGTGATAAAATCACTCTTATCACTAGCTATGATATTTTCTATACCAGTTATGGTATCACTACCATAATCTGTATGGATAGTTTGTGCTGTAGTTTTAGTAAGATCTACAACGATTCCATTTGCACCACTTAGACTCTCTTTTGAGTAATCAAGTGTATCACTCTCTCCAGCTCCACCATCGATAGTATCATCTCCAGCTCCACCAACAATACTATCATCTCCAGCTCCACCATCGATAATATTTACACTATCATTTCCAGTAAGTATGTCAGAGGCATTACCACCTTTGATATTTTCTATCTCAAATAGATTATCATATCCTATATCATCACCTTGAGCATATCCATGCAAAGCACCATTTGCCAATGAAACTGTAACAGCATTTATCTCACTACTATAATCAACAGTATCACCTATGATCTCACCAGTAGTTCCACCATAAATCTCATCATTATCTCT
Organism: Lepetodrilus ovalis; assembly: GCA_032361185.1. Taxonomy (NCBI): domain Eukaryota; kingdom Metazoa; phylum Mollusca; class Gastropoda; order Lepetellida; family Lepetodrilidae; genus Lepetodrilus; species Lepetodrilus ovalis. The sequence continues at coordinate 1,049 of JAUTBQ010155497.1, read as the reverse complement.
ACCACCGATAAGAGTATCATCACCACTATCACCATAAAGCACATCTTTACCGCTATCACCATAAAGTATATCATCATCAGATCCACCATAGATGGTATCATGTTCTGCATCTCCATGAAGTATATCTTTACCCTCTTCACCCCTTAACTCATCATTACCATCTCCACCAAAAATATTATCATCACCATCTCCACCTAAGATAGAATCAGATGCACCTTCTCCTTTTAAGATATCTGCACCACTGTTTCCAGTAAGAGTATTTTCTAAACTATCACCAGTGATATGATCTATGGCACTACCACCTATGACATTTTCTATATTTTTTATATCATGGTTATTGCTTACTTTTGAGAAATTTGCACCATTTAGTATGACATTGATAGCATCCGTATTATCACTATAATCAACTGTATCTTTGCCCTCTCCACCATCTAACTCATCACCAGTTGTTCTGTTTTTGCTCTGGATAAAAGTATCATCACCCTTTTGACCAAAAAGTTTATCAGCTCCACCTGCTCCTGTGATAGTATCATTGGCTTCTCCAGCTCTTATCTCATTTGAGTTGCTATCACCTTTTAGATTATCAGCTTGCTTTGAACCAATCAAGTTATCAAAGTTTAAAATAGTATCTAACCCATCTTTTGTATCTTGTTGTGCATTTATTGATAGATCAACCTCAACACCATTTGTTGCATTTTCAAAGCTAACAGTATCAAAACCACTAACTCCATCAAGGATATTGTTACCACTATCTCCCTCTACTGTATCATCATGAGTAGAAGCCTTAATATTTTCAAATCCACTTATCTTATCATTGCCTACTTTTGTATCTTGTGCATCAGTTAATTTTAGATTTACTAAGATATTATTTGTAGCATTTTCAAAGCTTAAAGTATCTATACCCTCTCCACCAACAAGTGTATCATCACCCAATCCACCTTCGATAGTATCAGCACCATCATTACCTTTTAAGATATTTGCTTTCGCATCTCCTCTTAATATATCTGCTTGGTTTGAACCCAAAATATTTTCTATATTTTTTACTCTAT
>JAUTBQ010155496.1:0-30020 GCA_032361185.1 Lepetodrilus ovalis | reverse complement strand
TAGTAATATCACGTTTATTTACAAATTTATTAACCCTTAAAGTTCGGGACGTTTTTTTTTGGCCACCCGATATATATGTCAGGTAGATAGTAGAAGAAAACAAGTGATTTTGTAAAACACAACAGTGGTGACAGGGCTTGGGACTAACATGCCCGACGTACATTGGCAAGTTAAATTGCACTGTGGGCAAACTATTTTTTAATCTTATAGCACGTTTTGTGCCTTGCAACTTGCACTGACTAGCCCTGTGAAAAAGTAACTAAAAATGTTAGTCTGGAGCCCAGGGTGAGAGGAATGTAGGAGGAATATTAGGTATATTAGGAGACTCACTCAGTCAGCCGCAGGAATAAGTTGTGTAGAGAACCCAGGGCATTCTGCGGTCTGTAGATTAGAAACAAGTTATGATGTTAGACAATATTAAGCAATTCTCTATACAGTGTATACATCAATGGGACACATAGACATATTAGAGAAAACTCAGAAATATTATCCTAAATGACACTAAATTATCTGGATGAAGCAGAACATGTATACTCACACAAACGACAGAGCGGTGTTGACAATACTGTGGGGATCTACTTCATCTATCTTGACCAGCTCTGATGTCAGTCCATTGATTCTGCCTGGAAAACAAAGCATAATTTGCTATTCTAATCATCTCAGGAATTGGCAATCAAACAATAGAGCACAAGAATTGACAGCATTGGTACAGACAGGTTTACATGTTAGTCCTTCTTGTAGCAGAATATTTAGTCATCTCTCCTGTGAATTCTATCTATCTCATCTCTCGTAACATGTTTATTTTCTCGGAGGTACATGAGACACAAAATACATTTATAAGGTGAAAATACAATGACAGGGTATACAGGTACAGTGAGTCAATGCATAATCATCATAGTATTCATAGTGTTAAGTAGGCCCGTTTATATAATTTAAAGCATTCTGTTATAAATTTGGAGACATTTCTTAGCTCGGATAGTATTTTTTAGAATTCATTAATAATTTTAAGGTTGATAAATTATTCCAATTTAGCTTATATTTGTATATCTGTGCTCTGATATGCTAACAATTCACAACCCTATCTGCACACTAGGTACCGATGTCACCTACCTCTGACAAGCTTGGTGTTAGGCTTGATGTAGCAGGAGATCCAGTCTCGAGACACCTCACCCGTCGTGGCCTGCTCCCCTCCGTACTTCAGCTGATACTCCAACTTGGGCACAATAAACACGGGCTGCACCTGGCAACATGACACACACAGCCAGTTAGTTCCAGTGGACTCGATATTAAAAAGCAGAACCAAGTTTCTCTCTATGTTTGTATTGGAGTTTAGAGTCGCTTTCTAGAAGCTTTCACTAATATCATAACTTGTCGGCTTATGGCAGGACACCGCAACATCCGTAGCGCTGAATGTTGCAGTAAACCTTATAGCATGATAGCTATATTGCCACTCTACAGACAGTGCATCCTATCAATATCGCGTCAGAATTGTAACTTCCGCGATCATTGATGCTGGGCCCCCTGGGGCGGGATTTGAACTTGGGACCTTTAGCTCTGAAGTCCAACGTTCTACCACTGCTCTACCATCCGCCCTCGAATGTTGCAGTAAACCTGAGCCCACCGACTGGTACTGACAGACCATGGATGTTATCTGTATTGCCATTGTACAGACAACTTGCATCCTATCAATATCGTTTCAGAAATGTAACTTTCGTGAACTATGATGCCAGGCATCCCGGTTGGGATTTGAACAGGGGACCTTTGGCTGCGAAGCCCAAACGTTGTACCACTGTGCTACCGCCCGCCACTATATATTGTGTACAGTTAGTGTATGAGAGAGCAGTCTGGAGGTGTACCGTGTTGCGTGTGAGATCCTTCAGTACGCCGTGACAGGAGGACCGGATGAGGAGGGTCAGCCCGGAGAAACTCCACAGGTTGTACGACACGTTGTGTTCCTCTGGCTGCCAGAACTCACTGGGATTCTCTACAGAATTACACACAGGTATTGTTGATGATCTCAAGCATATCAACACAGAATAATTATTCTATCTCTTAAATAAAATTATTTCTGTTGTTATTATTCCAGAAAGATGTACAGGTTTGTTAAATGATGACAGCTTAATGGAGTTTCTTGTAGTGGTGTTAATGGAAGTACAGTACCCCTCTATATAACACGGTCTGATGCACTGCAGATTCGGATATAATGCGGGGTCAGACGTAGATCCTATTCATATTTTCGTTATTTCCCTGTAATATCGTATAAGGCGGGTACTATAACACAGGGGTATGTCATGGACCCCAACTTCAGCATTATATCGAGGGGACACTACCTATATATTCATTACTGTAAGTAGTGTTGACAATGTGCTACATGTCTTTGCTGTATTATCATTCTTATTGCTCAGTGTTATGTATCAACAGGAAGCACGGCCAAAAGGTATTGAACACTTGATAGAGATCCACAATCCAAATCGGACTGGAGCAAAATCATCGAGGAAAGTTACCGAAATGGATGCCTCAGCGTCTACTCAACTGTCGAGGAAGGAGAGGTATGTGAGAAGTTTATGTTGTTAATGGTGCTTTCACAAGAAAGAGTAGGACATAGAACTGAAAATAGGGCATGAAGCTATAACAAGTAGAGTTATCTAGGCCTGAGCAATTTCTTTAGAACAAGTAGAAACAACCCAATGTATCCGGAATAACTGAATACAAGACTTAATTTGTTTGAGTTATCTATCCTGTTTTCGGAGAAGATCTTGCCTGCAGTAAACGATCGTGAAATATCACAGTGATAAGCAAGCAACAAATTAAACAGTGTGTTTAATATCGACAACAAGTTTTTCACATAACGTTCTCATCTTTTAAGTTCTTGAACACGCCCCTGGAGAAATCGAGCTTATTGTGACTTTATGAGTTACTGCCCTTGTTTTCAGAGAAGAGCTAGAGAAGCAGGAGTCGACACGGAGATATCAACTGCTGCATGCCGAGGGCAAGACTGATGAAGCCAGGGCAGATCTAGCCAGGCTGGCGCTCATCAAGAAACAGAGAGAAGACGCTGCTAAGAAGAGGGAAGAGGAACTGAAAGGTTGGTATCTCCATCATACAGAACAGAGTCCCATAACACAGGACCATAGTGCTATGTGAATATAAACTCGATGCACCAGTTATCACTCTCGTAATGCCATAATATTTCTGTGGAACAGGGTATCCTTTCACAAAGCTCTCTTATCCACTAAGAGACCATAGCGCTCTCTTTGCCGATAGCTAATGCACTGCACCTGTCCTTGTGCCCTATCGGACATGTAACAGTAGGTAAAAGGCTTGTTAATCTGGGCTAATTTACCTGTCCGCCTGTGAATCGTACCTGTCCCGGACAGGCGGACAATCCTTACTGTCGAGCCCTGACTGTTGCTACAGGTTCTCAATGCACATCAAAACAAAGCCAATGACTGATTGCATTGCTCTCCATATATCTCATATAAAGTGATAACATTAATTACATTCTCTACATTGACAGGGATTGAAATTTTTGAAAATATGATATATATTTTCATAATTTTGTTATGATTGCTACCCAGTATTTCGGAAATGCAATATTTGTTGATGGTTAGGTGTATTGATTGTTTTACCTTATCATTACAGGTGATGAATACAAGAGCTTTGTAGAAAAATATGCAAATGTCCGGAATGAATTTGAGAAGAAAATGACAAATTCATGTTGTGTAAGTAAATTTAATACTTAACTTACTTTGAACTAAATATTAACCAGATTGTACATTTTTCCTCAATTTTTAGAAAAATGAAAATGTATACTAGCTATTCTAATATACAATATCACAAGATGAAGACGTCAAATTTGGTCTCTTACATAGTAATCTTAAATTCAGGTTGATTTGGCGCTTCATCTATGACACTAACACTACTAATAAAATAAGTGATTTTATGATCAATCATTTAATCTTTATATTGTTTCTTTCAGAAATTCCAAGAATTAGAAGAAGAGCATATAAGTCAAATGAAAGATTTTATTGATACATATGCTAAAAGTTGGGAGAATGAACATGTTGTATTAGGACAGGTAAGTTTTGGTAGCCTCGTGCTGTGTAGTATCTGTGTTCATTGGAGTCAGGGATATAGAACTGGAATGTTTCATGTTTATCTGTGGCTTGTACATGGTATGCTTAGGCCAAAGGTTACAGTCGTGACATGAAATTCAGTAAGTGACTTCTAAATATTTTTCAATAATTTTAACTGAATGTAGTTGCCATTTTAATCACATAAGAGGAAGTGTAGTCATTTATGTTTTGAAAGAAAAAAAATGTTTAGATGTATTGACCATTTTAGTATTTGCTATCTCTATAATCATTAGGCATATCAAGAGCTGAAGAGAAATTCTGATGATTTGACGATTCAGAAACTGATAGTCAACTTGATAGAACAGAAGAAAACTGGAGAAACTAAGCCAGGTAAAAGTCTGATCAATTTGAAAGATAAAATAATTAAAATAATAAACAATTATCATTGACCATTGTTTTTGCTTTGGATTCCATCTAACCCCGTATTTTCATCACATAATCACTGTGTGATAAATGTAGAATGTACCCTCAGAAATGTAAAAGGAAGCTACTTTAGAAAGACATCAGTATCTATTTTTACTACAAGATTCCAACTATTAATTAAGTATCCAATTGGTATGGTTATCACTATTTTCTTTAGTCTATTGATAAATTCTTTCAGGCAACATTAAACCAACTTTCTCTAATTCACTCAATGCTTCTCTGTTTAAAGGTCCTTTAGAGTTTGTTGAACCAGATTTCACATCTGTACCCAATCCTCGACCAATGTCGCCCGAACCAAACGACAAGAGAGACAGTCTCACAGACAAGCAGAAACAAGGTAAGATAACTCTCATATTTCTGTATGTACATGTACTTGCTTCATGTATTCCACTATCTAGTCAATTATAGGATTTTTGTGTGGTCTTAATTCAACAGTTATCTGCCCGATGTTTTGGTTCCTCTGTAGATTGCTTTTTTTATTAACACTTGGCACTGTATAGCCTGCTAATGTATAGCACATTGGTGGTTAATTACTTTATTTTGGAACTAACTAGTAACTCAGTTATTACTATGTAGATGAGATGGTGATGTTGGAATGAACGTGTTGAAGGGCTTGTAATGTTAGGTAGAAGGAATATCAATTATAACATTGGTGGGTATTAGTCCTTAGTAAGACGTATTTCAGCATGCAAATATAGTTCTTATTTATTCAGTTTTGTCCTGAAATGTCAAACTATATCAATTGTTTATGAGATCAGAAAATGATGATTTTGTTTGTTGCATTGTATTGTTGTTTGGAAACCATGTGATCCAACAATGTCACATCACTGGGTGCCTGATAAAAGATATCAAGGCATCATGCTGAACTAAGGACAATAAACTTGAGTTGTGCTGGCTGAGTGCCATATTCTTGGGAAAGACCTATTCATCTTACCCCCTTGGTTACTGAAAAACTAATTAAGTAAATAGATAAATTTGAACACCCAACTCTACACCACTACAAGCCAATCATGCTATGCCAGCAAGTCTTAGAGTTGTCTCGCCTATTATTAACTCGTCAAGGAAAAGTACGATCTTTTCAGTTGTTTATTATATGGTTATTAAGTGTTTATGTTCAAATGTTGCCATTTTCACATGCAGAAGACCCAACTGTATATGTAAGGCCAGTTAATAATAAAGATTTAGTGGGCCATTTTATCTTGAAGCTAAATAGATCTACTCTGATCCTATCACTTTCCCATGGGCAACTCAGAAAGTGAATATTTGTTGCCCGACAGTGAAAGTATACTGGACACGGGCATCGGGCAATGGTATTTGGTGTGCCAGGGCTGTAGACTAACTGCTAACATATGCACAATGTACAGGGGAAAGATAACTAGCACTGTAGGCAACCTATGTAGCATCTGCACCTTTGGTGTCTTTACAACTTGCCCTGACTCGAAGTGTTAGTCTTTACTCCTGATGGGCAATGTTTTGCAGAAGATATTCTCCCTGTCCTGACAATATCTGACGGTATTTCAAGCATTTTTCTTTTTTTTTTATAAGTATCTACCCTGTCTGTGTATCACGTCCACATGGGTTCTCACAACTTGTGAAAGGTTTTTAGTAGGAAGTTTCTAACCTAAATGTTGTATTGTGAACATTTTAGTTACATCCCCATGCACTAAATCACAAAGGAAAGATTCTCACCCCATGTTATATCCACATAGCCACTGTTTTTTGTGCGAGTCCGTCTCAGTTTGTTTAGAATAGCTGTCATGTATTATTTCAGATGCTGTCCTTTTGTTTTCCGGTAATGTATTGTCCGTTATGTTTCCCATCACTGTATGTATATATTACCCATTCACCCACGTCCTTCCCTTCATTGCCCACGAATGTTACCCTGCCCTGTACAACCCTTTCCTATCCATGTTATCCAGCACATTCTTCTCTCGTTGATATTTCTATCTCAACTTTAGACACAGTTGGCTCCTGGCTCACTGAATAATTATACACTTGTATCGCACCTAAATCCTGTTGAAAACTATTCAAAAGTGCTTTGGAGTAACAGTAAATAGAAATATTGAAGCATTTATTATCATTTTTATATGACAGTTCGTGAAACTTTATTTTAAAGAATGCTATAATGCTAATATAAATTTGAACAGGAAACTTTCTTCACTCTTTAAATTATTAGGAAACTATGAACATAATGAACACAGACAATACATATGGGGTTTATGTTTGTAGCCAATTTGCACGTTTAAGCTTAACCAATCAAATTTCAGTAACAAAGATTGTTATCAGGGTTTGAAGTAATTGGTTAACTATTACGATCTATAACCAGTGATACATAACAAATGAATACTTGACTTCAGAATTAAATCTTCTAAGCATTTTCATATTTCCAATTGCTGAAATTAAACCTGTCACCTGTGAGGACAAAGATGATAATTGCAATATGTAACCAAGGATGATAACTGCAATATGTAACCAAGGTTGATAGCTATACTATGTAACCAAGGATGATAACTACACTATGTAACAAAGGATAATAACTATACTATGTAACTAAGGATGGTAACTAGTAATTACACTATGTAACCAAAGATGATAACTGCAATATATAATCAAGGATGATAACTATACTATGAAGCCAAGGATGATAACTACACTAGGTAACCAAGGATGACAATTACACTATGTAACCAAGGATGATAACTGCACTATGCACAGAATATACTATCATGATCTGGATAGAAACATTGACATCGGGCACCCAGGTCAAGTTTTAAACTCGGGACCTTTGGCTAATAGTACTAAGTCCAACATTCTACCACCCTACCCTAAAATACATTTGAAATAATTTGTTATCTTCTAACTCGAACAAGATTACACTGAATTCAAAGATAGACAATCCCATTGTTAATTGCTTCTTTTTCTTTGAGCCAGAGCCTTGTTCAAAATTCACCCGAAGCACATTTATCTATTTGCTGTCGGCACACTTGGTTTGATGTTACGTTCTCCCGCCGCTCTCACTTAACCGGCTGCTCTGTTTTGCAGATTCTAGTGGATCTCCCAGCCCTGTGCTGTCGGATCAGCCAGGTCCTCTCAGCCGAAGCGTCAAACTTCGAGTCTCCCGCACATGTAAATAACACAACGTACATTTCAGTCAATCAAAAAATGACTGTCTGTCAGTGTTGTTGTTGGCTTTCTGCTCTCTAATCTCGCTCTGTCCAGTTTCTGCATGTAGTCTTTGACTGGGCCTTGGCATCTGTAGTTGGCGTAACCACATATTGCCACCATTAAAACTCGCAGACAACTTGGGCACTATGTACACATTGGTCTAATGAATGTCAGTGATTACGGTCCGTTTGACTTTATATATACATGTATATTAACTTTTAATGATATTATTCAAGAATAAATGTTACTTGCAGAAGAAACATTTGAATATATAATCAATATTTAACAGAAAAATTTGAATATCTTGGAAGCATTCTTTCCTGATAACAAATTTATTCTGACTGAAAGTGTAATGTAATTGTTTGCAGATATCAGTGTTAATCATTATTACATTTGTGTATGTATGATGGAGAGGTATTGTATTTAATACATGCACATTTTGATGCAAAATCGTTTGAATTGCATTTAAATAGCTGTGTCGCGTGTACTAGTGTTTAGGTTGTCTTGAGTGCACATGGAAGAAAGAAATCAGATGAAGTCGTTCACTGCAGAATTTTGACCAGAATGGTCCTCCATAATACGAGAATTACAATGAATGAATACGTGCTTTACGTCGCAGCAGGAATATTTCACCAATAGGAGACGACAGAATTACAAGCAATGATACAAGTTAAAGTTTTTAAAAGCTGCTCTAAGCCTTAATTTGTCTTCTGTATTACTATGTAAAACTGAGCATCCAATTTATTCGTTTACTTAGTGAGTGCTAGTTGATTATTTGTATATGATTTCCTGATTTCTTTGTTCTGACCCATTAATATGTTTTATGTTTGTTTCAGTTCATTCTAACATGAATTACCTTTCAGATAATAGCAGTAGTGCAACAATCTAATAATGTGTATCAAGTCGTATTATTGTAATCTTGTTGTTTTGTATTAACAAATAATACACATAAAATATGTAAAAGTGTTCACAAAATGAGTGAAAGTATATATTCCCACAAAATGAATATATTCAGTATTTCACACATTTGAAGAGTAAAACCATTTATTCAAAATATGTGGTAATTTGATTGATTGAGAGGTGTAAGTCATACACCCCAGCTTGATCATAGTTAAAAAGTTGTGACATCGTAAATGGCTGACATTTGAAAGACATTCGGCATGGCTATGAGTAAAGTGTAGATCTATATACCAGTAGTGATATTGGATAAACTCATTGCCATCTTAATTTCTGAGGTATGCAGATTTTTTACAAGCTGATATTTACTGTACACCACATGAATAATTGTATTTGGTACATGGTATATGAGAAATTTTAGCTTGTGAAAACCTGTACACCCTGGTTATAGCATTACTGTAAATACAGAAAGAAAAATAATTTTACTTGGTCAAATTTGGTGAATAAGTCTTATAAAACAAAAATGGAGATGTTTTGACTTCTTCAATGTGTCTAAATACCCAGTAGCCAAATGTCACAATACTGACTTCCTGACTTATTTCAAATAAAAGTACTATCAATATTAGTGTGTGTAGAGTAATTACACAAAATTCACTGCAATCTGTGCAATAATTTTACAATTTATCCTGCATGTTGTATGCATTTGTGACTGCCATAATGACTAACACATTGTTGTGACTTTTAAAGAGTTGCATGTCACATGTACACTTGACTGTTGCATACATGTGACTGCCACATCAACTGATTTGCACATCTATATAACTAGGAAGTTACTGTTAATTAAAGAGATGCATGTTGTGTACACATGCGACTGTCACTGACATTTTGACATGATTCTGTGCATAAGCGTTGCATGTTGCATACATGTATGACTGTTGGTGCAATTTGTGTAACATGTTTATATGACTGGCACTTGCAAGTTCCATGTACATGTTTGACTGATACTGACTTTGGCACATTGTGTTTGACTGATACTGCACTGACTCGGACACATATTGACTGATATTGACTGTGACACATTAAGTTTGACTACTATTGACTGTGACACATTAAGTTTGACTACTATTGACTGACATATTTAGTTTGACTAATATTGACTGTGACACATTAAGTTTGACTAATATTGACTGTGACACATTAAGTTTGACTGATAGACTGTGACACATTTAGTTTGACTAATAATAATATTGACAGTGATACATTAAGTTTGACTAATATTGTCTGTGACACATTCAGTTTGACTGATACTGACTGTGACACATTAAGTTTGACTGATATTGACTGTGACACATTCAGTTTGACTGATAGACTGTGACACATTTAGTTTGACTAATAATAATATTGACAGTGATACATTCAGTTTGACTGATATTGACGGTGATACGTTAAGCTTGACTGATACTGACTGTGACACATTTAGTTTGACTGATACTGACTGTGACACATTCAGTTTGACTGATACTGACTGTGACACATTCAGTTTGACTGTGTACATGTGGGACTGCTGCTGTGACTGATTATCATGATAATGTGTAATTGTGACTAACAATTACATGTTGTATACATGGGTGTGCCATATTGACTGCTTGATGTCAGTATTTGTGATGAAGTAACATTTGCATGTTGTATACACGATTGTGTACACCTTCCAATGCCTACATGTGACAAAGTAACTTTTAATTTGCATGTTGTATTGACTGCTATGCCATGTTTGACATCAGTATTTGACTAATGCTTGCATGTTGGGAGCATTGTGGTGTAATGAATGTCTGTGTAGCTATAGCATGTAGTAGCTAGGTGTAGATAGTCCCATGTATATGCGCCAACATCTGCTAAACCGTAGTATCACTGTTTCAAGGGAAGTTCTCACAATTTCTTACACAGATTACAGAAAAATAAAGTTTTCATTTTATAGCTCTGCTATGATTATGTAGAATATTATTATACAATTTGTGTTTCTTGAAGTTTACCTATTGAGATTGGTAATAACCACCAATTTTATTGAAATATATTTGCACTTTAGATGGAAGCCTTGTTGAAATATTGTATTACATACTGGTAATTATACAACTATTAATTTATTTTAAATATATTTGCACTTTAACAGGAAGTTTTTAAGATATTGTATTAAATACACAGTGTGATGCCACTAGTACAATGAAAACCTCCCTTTGATCTGTGACATAGGAATGGGTAGTTCTACTAACTTGTACATCAAATGTGTATGTTGTAGAAGTCTGATACTACTGCACTGTATATGCTCAATCAGAATAAGATTATTACTAGCATGGATGGAAACTAACACTAGCCCGTTAGCCTGGGATATTTCTCCCAATGCTAAAGGTATTCTGAGGGATAGTAGACATTCATGGTTTTTTTGTGTAAACATTTGTTATTTGTATCACTATTTGGGCTAGTAAGTTTTAATGGTAGGTTTCCATCCCTGCAATAATACACTTGGTTTTGAAGGACAATATTTGGTCGAGTCCACACTTACATGTAGGATGTTAATTTTGACGGTGTATTAAGTTATTGGTTATTCTCACATAACAGTGATTTATTCACATCTTGGCTGTATGTTTATGGTCCTGCAACATTTTTCAGGGTTTTTGAAAAAGACAAAAAAGAAAGAGAAGAAAAAGAAGAAGAAAGACAAAGATGATAAAGACACGGAATCTATGTGAGTGACATTTCTGGTTTTGTTTGGTTGTGTTCATGTGTCAGTCTGTACTGCCTATATAGCATGAAGAGCATTCACTATGTTCACTGGAGCTTGTGTTACTGGGCCTGTATTCTCGAAAACTTTGTATGTCCTAAGAAATTTGTAAGTACATACTAAGAATTTGCCAAACTGGTTTTCTTCTTATGTTAATTTGTGAAGAGCTCTTTTCACACTAAGAAGTTCGCAAGTTAAGAAGTTTCGAGAATATGGCCCCTGGTGTGTAAAGACAAAATTGGAAATCGCATACAACACCAAGATCATTGATAAAGTATTTCCACAGCAATAGAAAGCACTACATCAATATTTTAAAACCACCAAGTCAGTACAATGCAGGTATGAAATAATACAGTTATAAATGTTTAAATATTCTATTTGAGATTTGTGGCATATGTGGGTCTTCACTGTCTACATGTTATTAATATATGTACTCTTTACTTCTTCCAGAGACACAGACAACCAAGAAAACGGAGTAAGTAATATCGAAAATTGTTATTCTATTTTAATAAACCTTTCTGTAACTGAGGGCCATGCTGATGCTGTGAATCTGGAATCTGGAATCCCAGGATCGGCTTGGTCCTCTGTTACATTTCCATCATCTATGAAAAATGGCATAGCATACAGTTTCAATTTTATCAAAATGCATGCAATCCCTGAACAAACTAACATATCCATGTGTGCTTTCATAACTGATGATTTTATTTCCAGCCAGGACCAGAGGTGGAGGTAGATGAAGATGGATATACGATACGGCCACAAAATAACGACAGTATCCTTTTATGTATAATACCTACATACAGCATAAAGGAACTTAAGCCACAGCAATTTTCCGTGTATCTCCCAACATCTGCTGAATTATTTTTCCAGGGGTCTATTTATTTGCCCTGGCCATGAGTTGGAGTGCGCAGCCATCAGACACTTTTCTGCTGTGACTTGTTTCACACAGGTCCTGACTTTGATATGCAATGTTTTGAGGAGGGTTGTGTTATTTCCTTGACCATGTCCAGATAACGGTGACAAGAACAGTTGGTATTCTACTGACAGCGACACTGACTCTGGTGAGTGCAGCGTGGCAATAGTCTTGAAACTTGCTAAATATTTGTTGAAAAAGAACTGAAATAATGATTTTAAAATGTTGACTTGCCAGTGCTTATGATTAGTTACAGTTAGTTAATATTTAATACAGTAACTAATATGGATAACATTGTAGGTTATATATTCAACAATGTAATTCTCAAATAGTGCCAACTGTATATCCAAGCAGTTATTGCATATTAAACATAATAGCTTGTTGTGGTTTGACATCGATTGCTGTGAAATACTTCTACCCTCCTTCCTATAGAGTTAGGTTAACCCTCTCCCTGCTGTATTGGGTACAAACATAGCTCTTTATGGCATCTCTGGTTGCCTTCAGCATGGAGAGGGTCATAATACTACATGGGTCAGTTAGTTATATACAGAGTGGGGTCCACAGAATGCCAGAATTGTTGCATATGAGGGAAGATTCCTGCTGCTATGCAAGCAACAGGTCACTCGTTCAAGCTGCAGTTCTCATAGCAATCCTTCTGGTGTTGCAGAGGGCGACGAGAGCCGCCGTAAGATCAAGGTAGAGATACGCCCCTTGTCTCCCAATGGGTCCACACCCACGTGTACAGTGGAGGACATCAAGGCCTCGGTGGAAGGACTGCGTCTCTCGCCAACCGCCACGGTGAGAAGCACTGTCTGTGTGTTGCTAGTAGAATTTGTTACAGGTCTTCTGTCTGTTTGTCTGTGTGTTACAGCACTGGAGTAGCAGGCATGGCAATCTTCTGCTGATTTATTTGTCCAGGGTCGATTTTTAATTGCACTGGATGTGGCTGGGGCTTCTCAGTGCCCAGACAGTGGATTTGTTTTCCTATGAAATCATAATTGTTAGTTGCCATGTCTCAAATTGAATTAGCTAGAGAACTTGTGTCTGTTCTATGTCATGCTTGCAATATTGATTATTTTATTTATTTTCATCATGCTTTAATCCATAGTTATATGCTTCCCTGGTTTACGTATTTGTGTGTGATAAGTTTGTCTTGGGCAAGGGAATATGAAAATAGAGCTATTTAGACCAGTCAGTCAGGTTAAATATAAAAATAATAATTGGAGATTCTGAATGCAGAATGGTCGGTTGACAGAAAATAAATATAATTGACCAATATGATAGTCAGTAATTGTTATAAACACCAGTATACACACATCTGTAAACCAGGAAATAATGTAACTATGACTTTAAGTAATATACCTACAGCACATGTAATCGTTTTCCAGAGGCGAAGGAGTCAAACTCCAATAGATAAGAGGATGAAGAGATCGCAGTCTGAATCCGATACATTAGAGTGAGTACACAGCAGACATCAGTAAACCAATTGTAACTGCATAGACTCATGACCTCATCTTGACCCACATTACAATGAACCTGTGATTAGTTACGGTCAAAGGTCGCTCTGACACAAGTCTCTATGCAGTTATGTTAGGTCGTTGTTGAGTGTACATCCATATATCTTGGAAGTGAAACTTTTGTAACTAATTTTAATAAGATTGTCAGTAATACAGTCTAGTACAGTCTTATGTAGTCCTTGACCAGAATCTTTACTTGATTATTTGAACAAGCCATTCACAAGAAATAGAAAAAAAATTCAAAAGCAAAACTGAAACAAAAATATACATATGTTGTACAGTTTTAGGGAAAAAATCTTGGATTTCTTCCTTAAGCATGCAGGGCTCTGGACTAAGGTATGCCCGACGTACAGGGGCAAGTTAAATCGCTCTCCGGACAACCTATTTTTTAACATATAGATGGTTTGGTGCCATTACAACTTGCCCTGACTAGCTCTGCGGGCAAGTAACTCAACATGTTAGTCTGGAGCCCTGACCTTACTAGGGTGTCTTGACATCATTTAGGGTCAAAATAAATAAAATTGAAAATATCTTGCAGATTACATCAATCAGAAAGTTTCTATTAGTCCTTCCGTTATTGTTGACAATATGAAAATATGTTGCATAATTAACACACTGGCTTGAATATTGGTCTATATTTCCCCGCTGTTTTCCAGTGCACTGAAACCTAGTCAAGATCTCCTGAAACTGGACATCGGCGTGATGTCCTCCTCGAGCTCTTCCACTCCCACCGGCAACACTGGTAACTACAACCTGTCGTCCCCTATGTTGCAACTTACGCAGATCAACTGGAACAGTGCCACGCCCACTACACCCAGCGCTACGCCCAGCGCCACGCCCAGTGCCACGCCCAGCGCAGTTACCTCCCCTACAGCAGCCTCAACCAGTGAGACGCTACTTGCTTTTGCTTTTGTTGAGTTCTTATTATTTGAGTAGATTTTCATCATTTAATGTATCGTAATACAAATTTCATGTAAATACTTTGAATTTTATATAAAATATAAATCTTATTCAAATGTGTATTCAAATAAATGTACTGTGTACTTCAGTAATATTTTACTAACTATGTATTAACATTGTACTAACTTTAAGTAGTGTACTAACTCTACCTACTAAACCTGTCTAGAAGCAATATGCCAACTAATTAATTAATTATTTTTTATCCCAGACTTACGGTGTACTAAGATTACACTGAGCTTCCTGATTGTCATGTCTCAGATTATGTTTATTATCACACTAACACACCAAGTTCACTCCAGATTTTGCCAACTTCTCAGGTAATAAATGATATGATACCCCATAGAACCCGAAGCAGAATTTCTGCAAATTTTATCTGCATTTTAGCTCTATTTTCAAGAGTTTATATCTTCTGTAGATTTGGTGTGTGTGTTGCCAACATATTTCTCAGTTAATACATGTTGGTGAAGATGAATTCAGAATGATCTACTATGCAAGCTTTTAGCTCCAGTATGAACTACAGGCATGGCAATATTCCACCAGCGCTGATATATTTGTCCTGGGGTCGATTTATTTCCACAGGACATGGCTTAGAGCCTGCAACCCATAGACTGGCTGTAATCGGTCACAGATTATGTCATGTAAAACTAGAACTTAAAATATTTTTATTGCCTTGTAGATTTGGGAGTTATGGTTTCAGAATTTCACTTTACCTAAAGATAAAGTTAAATTATTTTCTTTAATGGTTTCAAAATTTCACTTAAAGAGATAATTAATTTGTTTTCTTTGGTATTATGAATTATACACTTTTAAAATATTATGTGGGATTATTCAGGTGTATGGGATTTTACAAACTTAAAGTTGCCATATGCTTAGAGACCTCTATAATAGATAGAATCTCTTCTGAGTATATTCACATTTCCTACCTTTTTACCATCCTTCCTGGCTTTTTTGAATAGTTTTCTACTTTTACCGGGTAGGTATTTTACTTGACCATTATCTATACTATTGCTGATATACTAGCATTTATCTATATTATCCCAACACGTATTTATTGTACTAAAATCTATTAATATTAATGCTATTGCATAATAAAACTATACTAACAAGTCTTACGTTCATCTGAAACAATGTGTGGTATGAACGCATCACACTAACATAGGTATTATGCTGATTAAATGCATTTTTATGCTAACATGTCTTCTATGCTAACACATATCTGTATTCTAAAATGTATCTATACTAAAATATATTTTGCTGAACTAACAATTTATTAATATTAATGCTACTTGCATAGTTGTACTATACTAACAAATTTATACTAATCTAAGACAATCTAGATTATGACATTTTTTCACTAATCATGGTATTTATTTAAAGTATTTGTATTTCAGCTAATATTCAATATTTCAAAACATGTCAACAAACTATTATCTGTGTTTCAGCTTTCAACGAACTTGGTGCGAGTCACGACGTGAGTAGTAGCAGCACAGGGCGGACAACTCCGTCGATGTCGTCTAGTCAGGTTACCTCCCCTCTCAGCAACGTCGGCCTCCTTCCGGCCATCACCAGGCCTCCATCTCGTAACATGGGCATTCTGTCGCAGGTGTGTGATGCTAATAGTTTAATACTTCGACGTCTACACAATTACCAGTACCATCATTAGCCATGAACAGCCTGTAGCTTATAGGCTTCAAGTGCAGTGTTCGAATTTATTTGTGATTCTGCAATGTTAGGTAGCTGTGGGACCCCCTCCAAAGTACATTTTTTGACCACCATTAACATTGGGCCTATAGAGAATGACCCCTCCCTTATTACTTTCTTCATTTCTAACACTGAAGTGTACAGGCCTTCGTTTAGCTTTGTCTACTGCCACAATATTTACCATACTCATCGCCAAAAACAATTTTAACATTAGCACCTGTATGATTTTGATGAAATTTATTTATTATTGATGATTTGTTGTTTAATGTCAATGCAGGACAATTTGTGTATGATACTTTGAATGTGTAGCATGGACGGTATTGCCATATTGCTGAGAAAATGTAGGACGATTTGAATTAACATTTCTGGATGTTCATTCTTGCTATTGTAACTTGCATTACAGGTGTTGTGGATGCAAAACATTTGTTTTTCGAGTTTCATTCCTTTCCTGGTACATCTCTCCAGGATTTACTTCAGCAATCGGGGGAAAATGTTTCCAATACCATGTCTTTGTGTATGGGTGAAAGATTCCCACTTTGACGTATACCACTAATTCAATTAATTAATCATTGTGTCCTAGGTGTGATGTCAATGTGAGTAGTAATGTTCACATACTGTCGCCATTTTGCAGTCCAAGATAGCAGGCCGGAACAGTCCCATCTCGTTGATCTCGCGGTCCGAGAGTAGCGGCAGTGTCACGTTCAACACTACCTCCATGCCGGTCGGCTCGTCGCGCGGTCCCAGTCCCCTGACCATCGGGATGTCCGACACTGTCCCACTGGCCGTCGCCTTCACCGAGACCATCAACGCGTACTTCAAGGGTCACGACGCCACCAAGTAAGACAGAACTTGTGCACATGTCAATGTCCAGTGTCGTCCTAGTCATTATAGTTACATGTAATGGAGGACACGATTGAAGAGTTTCCATTTTTAAATTATTAATTTTAAGAAATCTTTCTTTTTCTTTTCTTTTGGTAATATATGTCAAGCATGCTTTCTTAATAAGGAACCGTATTTAATTAAGGTGGCGTATGGGTAAAATAGTCTAGCTGTGAAGAAAAAGCACTAAATCATTCATTCATTCATCTTTAATTAAGAGTTATATCTTTGTCATTAGGTTAATGTAAATTTGCTATTTATTGCCATTTACAATGGCAACATTTTCACAAATTCTGCAATTTGTCCCTCCATTGCATTTGATGTTCTCAGTTTTGTATTAAGTTTTGTCTTGTTTCTACCACTCTATCCATGTAATGCTTCTGGCAACATATTACCATTTCTCATTATCACATTGCATTGCTCTCTGTGAGATGTGGGGATTTCTTGAGTTTGGTTGAGGGGCTTTAATCATATCTGAATATATAATTATGAATGTGCATATATGTTTATTGTGTATGTAACTTGCAAAAACAATAAATCTTCAATTATGGGAATAGTTGTTTGTAAATCGGTAACATCTTAGGTGTGCAGTGATTTTTAACATTGATTTGTATCTCATATTTCTTGTGTAAATTTGAAAGTCTACAAATCTGTTTGGATGTTATTTGGATTAAGCAAGCATTGTTATATTAAGAGTATTTTTTCTCCCAAGAATGAAATTGGTGTCAGAGCTCAATCCATAATATATATCATGTTCATCAAAAACATAGAGCAGTGACTAGTTATTCCCGTATGTACATACCTTGCAATTGGTAGAGACTGGCCTGCTTACTTCCCCTTGCTTTAGTGTTGAATTCTGATAATCAAATCATGGTTTGGGATTATTATAATATATGAACAATGGTTTTGGACTGTAATATCAACAGTGGTTTTGGACTGTAGTGAACTACTGAAAGGTTTTGGCAGCTTTGAACTACGGATTACCAGCCTGGGGGGTGTAGTGTTATAACATTAGGGATGTTCCATCTTCCAACTCCCCTGTTAATATATAAGCCTCTTCTCTTCACCAAGTGTTCTGTTGTGTGCATGCTACTTACTAACTGTATTGCAGGTCTGCCGTGGGAGAGGACCAGTCTAGGACCAGGTAACACACTCGGGGCCACGCGTCCTGCCAAATCTGCCAGCATTTTGTCTACTCCGTCCTCCCTCGTGCAGCTTCTTCGCATTGTTAACTTACTTCTACATATACGATGTCCGTCCTCGTCTTATTCTAGAGAGTCATACTTTTTGTACTTGTAAAACTAATATTGATGTAGCTAAATGAACTTGGCAAATTTATTTGTAGCCTAGTTTATTTTAATATCATACATATATCATTCTCCGTCTCATAAATAGTGTATTCATCATTTTGAACACGTTCGTATTTCATAGTGAATTATTTCATTTTTGAATCATGATTGTCCTGTATGGGTAAAAAATTCATGTGGTAATTTACAACAATAAATCACTCTCTATAAGTCGTCAATACCCTATTGCTAGATCTGAAGAGTTAACATGTCATACATGACTCAGTCTATTACTGCATGAAAAGCATAAATAGCAAGTTCACATTGCATAGAAAGATTTGATGTTGAATGTGGTGCAGTTTGCATGGCAGTAAAAATTAGGCCTTGTGATGTCATACTTAACAATAATGCATTGACTACTACAGAAAGACCATACAGTACATTAAAAGCTGGATAGCTGTTTGTAATGGTAATTTGCTGTTGGTATAAATGTTGCAACTTCAGCATGTATACAGGCATGGAAATGTTTCGCTGATATATTTGTCCATAGGTCGATTTAATTGCAATGGACATGGCTTGTTTTTCGCTGAAGTCACAATTGTCTGTTGCAATGCCCGGGTATACTCTAGGCATTGCCACATAATCTAGACCCTCACATGTTATCATGTACATTCGCCATATTCCCGCTGCAATTTAAAGCATTAATTCAATGAATATTATCCATTCCCTACCCAAAGAGCACTTTTCCCAGCTAAATGCACCAGACGTTGAATGAAATTATCCATCAATCTTCAGATGCTTTCTACAAAAAATAATACAAAATTAAATAGTAAATTAGCAGTTTATCTGTCTTCTAGTACGGGTTGGACATTCTATTTATTGTTGGAATATCTAAACATATTGATTGCATTGTATTTCATCAAGTGAGGCCGGTCGTACAAGTAGTCATGAAGTACTGGTAAAATGAGGCTTCTGTGATGACCTGTTAGTGCAAAACTATGGTGTGCGTCTTGATCTATGACTGGGCCATTTCATGAAGCGCTCGTAGCCACTATTGGACCACAACTCTCTTGTAAGTGGTCTCCGTCCTTATTATACAAGATCATTTTAGAGAGGGTTATAGTCTCGTAGTGGATGCTAGTACTTTATGAAGGTGTGCCCTGGACGCTGTTCCACAGAACGATCATTGCTCTACCAGTCAAAACTCTATATCGACATATGGGAGCTACGACTCGCGTAGTCTTATGATCATTCTGTGTAACGGACGTCTGGACTGCAGTACAAGCCTATTGTGAATCACCAGATTTTGCAACCCTCACGTCTGTTAGATTTAGCCCAACTTCTGTCAGCTTTGTCACACTGCATAGTACTTTATTGGCATGTTTTGTCTTCTCAATGTTTGCTCAAGGGTTTGGTCATGCAGTGTTACTCGTAGATGTTACTCAAACAAATCCCTGACTGCGGCCAACTGGTCAAAGTAGATGTACTAAAAGCATGTGGCTGTTGACCGGCCATTGATGAATGCAAATACTTCATTATGCAGACTGCACACTAATTCATTGCCATTTAACAGCATGGGGGCATCATTAACAAACTCACTGACATTGGCCACTGACTGACGGCTTGGTAGCTCTTAATGGATCCAGAGTGAACCTTTGTGTTTTACAGAATATTTCGGTTTTAGACATTTTAGCTTTCAAGATTTTAGCTTTCAAGATCTGTTTTTGTAATGCTATTGATTCAACAGGCATGGACTATTAATCCATAGTAATTGGTATCTGAAAGAGAAATAAAAAATATAATAATCCATATGATATCATATTAATAGATAGTACAGTGAACCGCCAATGGTAGTCAGTGTGGAGATGAAGACGTTGTCTAAGGTGTGTCCTTGTGTTTCAGATGTGTGGTGAAGACAACTGGCAATCTGATGATGTCGTTCCCGGCAGGAATTGTTAAAGTGTTCACTGAAAACCCGTCGCCAGCCATGCTGAGTTTTAGAATAAAAAATGCCTCAAAATTGGAACAAGTTATACCAAATTCTCAACTGTTAATACGGTAAGCAACAGATGTTATTTTATGTGTCTGAAAAAGATGGGAATTAGTATTTGGCAGGCAGTTTGACAAGTTTGAACCTGCCTCAGGAACCCACCTTCAATATTGACAGAAGTTACCTTTTTGATATCAGAATCTGATGCAATATCTGTACTCTCATGGTACAGTTATCATGAACTCTCAAACTTTCATGGTGCAGTTATCATGAACTCGCATGGTACAGTTACCATGAACTGTCATGGTCCAGTTATTATTAACTTTAGTAGTGCAGTTATCATGGAACTCTCATGGTCCAGTTATCACAAACTCTTGTAGTGTAGTTATCTTGAACTCTTGTGATATAGTTATCATGAACTTCTTGTGGTGCAGTTATCATGAACTCTCATAGTGCAGTTATCATTCTTGTTACATCAATACCTGCTTGTGTTTGAGAATATATTGCAACACTATGTAGGTTTCCTTACTGTAAAATAATGTTTTAGTAGAACAAGAATGAGATGATCTCGGATAATTGGTTTTCTTGCTGGTATTTAACAAATATTTCTCTTACAATGTGTTGCAGAGACGGAGTTCAGAGTACAGCAGATTGTCACGTCTTCCAGTTTGACATGACGGCACTGACCGACCATCTCCGTCACCAAGGGGAGACAAACAAGACTGCTTCCTACTTCAACATCGACATCATCAAATACCAGGTAAGTAGGAGTCTGTCCAGATCTCTATTGAAAATAGTCATTCATTTTTACAATTAGGGTACATGTATCCATAGTTTAGCTTCTTCATTATGTACCAGCCAGCACTCACAGGCTTACTGCAACATTCAAAGCTACATATTTCCTGCTGTCCTACACTGAAAGAATCTTGAATGTGTCTCTAAAACACCAAATTCTGCATTGTACCCTGAGTGTAAAGGGGAGGTCACTCCAAAGTTGGGGAATATTGATACAGCTAAAAAAAAAAAAGACTACTGTCTGATATCCTGTTTTTAGAGATAGTATTGAGGCTGATGAAGCTTGACTCCTCATTTTTCAAATTGGATGCAATTGGATTGCATAAAAAAGTTCATTATACTATGACAGTTGTGTGTGTGTGTTTTCAGGTGAAGCCACTGCCGGGTGTCGACAGTACGCCTCTACCACTGGTGGTGTACTGGAAGTGTGACGACACCAGCACGGAGTACCGACTGGACTACCGCTATAACTCGTCGTCCATGGCCGTGCCGGCTACGGTCAAGAACGTCAACGTTGCCGTCAACATCAGCGGTGGTGTCACCAAGATGCAGAGCATCCCTCCTGGCCAGTGGTGAGTCTCCGTCTCGGGCTGTCTCAGGCTCAACACTAGTAGTGTACATCAATGTGCATCTCTGCAATCATTGCAAGTCCAAATAAACCATGAAAATGTTCCTTGGTCCTGTGATAAATCAGGGCTTGATGTCTTGACTGTCCTATTATGGATCACTTTCACTGCTCTGAATTAGCAATTTACCTGTCCAATATTTTTATATGAAAGATTTAATTTGTATACTAGGGACAGCCATTTTGTCAGTACTGCCTACTATAATCTACAATGAGCATGTTACCGTATATAACTCCTGGTCCGAGAACTTGAAGAGCATGAAATCATACTTAAAAAGGTTTCATAATTTCGGGGCTTGATCAACTTTGTATTTCACTCATAGTCTGTATTATTCCAGGAACGTGGAGAACAACCGAGCCACGTGGAAGCTGAACGACATCTCGGAGGTCAGCGAGCAGGAGAGTCAGGGATGTATCCGGTCCAAGTTTGAGCTGAAGAGTGGACCCAGTGTGCCGTCAACCACAGCGTTACAGTTCATGTGTGATGGCACCACACTGTCGGGGGTGGAATTCGAACTGATTGGGCCCGGATATAGGATATCATTAGCCAAGAAGAGGTTTGCCACAGGTGTGTGCTTATGTATTCAGTTAGCTTTCAATTTTGTCATGTTATCTGAACTATGATATCCTTTAATGGAACACCTGTCAGGATTGGACCATTTTGTTTCTAAATAAATGTCCATTTCTGTTTCAGGCAAATACTATGTAGACCCGGAACCTGACCAGGTTTGATGTTGGCTTCAGTCAATAGCCACCTCATAGCTACACAAGGGTTCTATTCCACTCATTCAAACTGTGATTTGTAACTTAATTCCAGTTAATTCCTGTTGATAAGCAGAGACATGAGGATCTGTGATATCTATATATTCTGGAGGTTCCAAGTTTGCCATCTGTGCTGTCTACAGGATGTTGCTAGGAGATGGATCCATTGGTTTAAACATCTAGCAACATCAGAATTTCATCATTCTGGTAGTTGATTTAATAATACCCAAATAACTGATCAGAAAGAAGACACGATTGATGATTTCTGCAAGCTAGGTAATGTTCAACATCTGAAGAACCATAAGGATCTGATGACTGGCACTAGTAGAGTGTTGAGAAGTTAAACACCACAACGGCCAGTTCCATGGTTCAGTACGTCATCTCAATAATTCTTATGATGGAAAGGTCCAATGACTTGCTATTCACTTGATGCAACTTCACTCCAGTGACTTGGTGTCTATGATCTGAGTTTCTTGATTGTACAATGCGAACTAATCATCATTAACCATAGAGGATTTTCGAAGGATCATTCACAGAGGTATTGTTATCCCAATGTTATTCAATCGGATATCTACGTCTCCGCTGATAATTTTAAAAACAACATTGCTATCATCCTCGATTATCCAGCACAATTATTACAAGAATTTCCGTTAAATGCCTAGGACTGATCATAGATATGTCGAAAGAAACTATGGAACTCCAGCAACAAGTGAACGAGATGGCGATGATTGTGTATCGAGAACCAGCTGGCAGTGGATCTGACGCTGGGGACCTCCTGGAATGCCGTCGCTGAGGGGCCACATGCTTGCTCCGGGTTTTCCCAGATTGTGTCTCCTAGGAAGAAGACAGACAGACTTTCCCGCGCAGAATAAACGGAATTCACAAACATAGTGCCATTTCCTAAACCAATGTTCTTCATATTGAAGAGTCTGAATAGCTAACCTGTAATTATTACTGTACAGTTAGTTGGCAGCTGTAAGGATACGTCAGTACAGATTATCCATACACGTGTGGGCTTTTATGATCTAACACCAATATTGAAGCATGTGTGTAAACATTGTACATATCTTATAAGAGTGCAATACGAACTTGTGATCTACATCCTCATTCTAGTAGATCAACACGTCAATCCTAATGCTAGCTTGAAGTCTCTGTTCTTGAAGTTCAGTCTGTCATCAATATAAACCCCATTGTGAATCCCAACATCTTGTACCTGTAAGTCGTAATGAAATTGACAACCCGAGAATTTGTACAAATTATGATTTTATATATTCATGACTTTTTTTGTGTGCTCATTTTACCATCCAACAAGGTCACTGATAGTGAACAAAATTTATAGCAATAAGGTAATGACAATATTGAAATTACAGTTGATCGCAGATAATTGTGTTCTGCTGCATGTCCATTTCATTCAACTATTCCTGCCATGTTGTGTATGCTTGTAGAAGGTTGGCTAGAAGTGTTAATGACGGTAGACATCCTCATGATGACAGTTTGCACATGATTTGGATTGTAAGTAAATAAATCAGATCGTGGTCTGTCATCCAGTTGGTAAGTGCAGTTAATCACTGTCCTGTTCTTCTGTACAATCGTAGTGCTATGAGGGTTGTAACTTTATATATACAAGCTTCAACTCTCATAGCGTTACAAGAGTCGTAACTATATATATAAGTTTCATCTCTATTTGCTCTATAATTATTATAATATATTCATCGTCACATATGGGTGAAAGATACCCTCTGTGACGAAAATCGTTGCCAATGGTTGAAAGATTGCTGCAGCGACGTTAAACTCCATAATCACTGTGACGAAAAACAATAATTCACACTCTCACTCTCACTCTTTATGCTACAAGTCGTGTGTATATACCAGTTACGACTCTCGTAACACTACAACAGTCATAGCTTCATATATACGAGTTTATGCTCTCATACTGCTACGATTGTTCCGCCGACAGCCTCTACAACAAGGGCACTACCAGCTGGAGTTGTTGCTTGAACGTAAGGGAAGTTACAATGATGGGCTGATGGATACTAAGGTCAATGAGCTGTGTGTACATACTATACCTGGTAGCTGGTATCTACTAGGAAGGCCACAGGGAGTGATAGTACGCTCTGGATTAATGTTTCACGCTATGCTCATTTGTAACTGTTGAGGTGGATGTCATGTGTAACAGATACGTGTAATACCATGTTGTACTTAACATTGTCTCTTTCAAACATTGTTTGTGTCTCTTGGAAAGTATATTAAAATGTCGGCCTCCTGTGTCTTTTGATGTGAAGACTGTCTAATGAATGTTTCTCAAACCCATTGATTGTATAGTTAGTCTGATCTATCTCCTGTTCTTGTAGTGAACGTTCAGATAATGTTGGAGGCTGTTGAATACATTTATTTGCCAGCCTATATGGCATTTGAATATTGACTTGTAAAATTTGAAAAAATCGTGGAATGTACTCTTCAAGTATAGATAGTACGTTATTGATTGTTCAATTACCTATACTGTATAATATTTGTTGATATATCTTTGCGGAATTATTCAAATATACTCCCATGATCACAGCTTATGTTAGGAATAAATAGGATTATTGAATTTATCCTTGTGATTGTACCAAGATGAGAAAATATTTATTATTGAACATGTTATTTGGGTTTGTCGTTTCAACTTTGTTTTATTACTGTCAAATTGTTAAGCCTGATTTTGTTATCTGTTCGCATTGTTACATCAGTTTGTTATGTTTGTTACATGTCTACTATGTTGACTTGTGGCGTATATATGCTAGTATGTGACCAAACACTCTACGAGTCTATGTATGGAAGTGCATGTTAGGGATGCTATGATCATTATCAACCTGTATATGGCAATGCTGCAATCAAATACAATAAAGTATGCTTATAGTGCATGTGGCCTGAAGGGTCAGTGTGTGCTTCACCGTGACTTCATGGTGGTTGCGGTGTGAACTTTGTACCTTGTATCTCAGGCATGTCAATTTTCCACAGAAATCTGTTGATTTATTTGCCCTGGAAAGTCTCCAGACTCAGGCTGGTTTTCCGCTGAAATCACATTTGTCTTGCTATGCCCGATATCTAGAAATACTGTGGGATTGATTTAATTATAGACTATACATGGCTTCGTTGAGACTGGAATTTCTTCAAGAACTCTATGATCCATATTGAAGGAAGAAAACACATTTTCATGGGTTTTTTTTATTTTTTATTTTTATTTTTTATGTCGTCCCATATGGGTGAAACATTTCTTCTACGATGTAAAACAGTAACTCACTCATTTCTTTTTATATAACTACTACCCGTATTTATCAGACTGAATGCTCCAACTGCCTTTGAGCAGCTATGGCTGAATGCCAGCACTTTATTAATTTGATAAAACAGTAATTAATATCAAATGTTTCGTAACACAAGAGTTTAGTTACATAGGTTCATACATAGGTTCATAGATATAGTCGTTGCCTATGGGTGCAATATTCCTGCCGTGACGTAAAGCAATAATTCAATCAATCATAGATAAAACTCCACCATGCTATTCATTGTTTGTTTGTATTTTTCACTCTTTCCAAAACTTGATTCACTCACTGGTTGCTGCTAGCTCATACATTTCTCAATATTGATGAAACATACAATACATGACAATAAGACTCCAAAATATAGCGCATGGGATGATATCACAATGATATGTACACTAAGTAAGAATAACTACCGTACCACGCAAGCTTCTGCGTCCTCGGCTGAGTTTTCTTTGTTTAAATTCCAATTTGCTTTGAAGTGCCTTCCCCATTGCATGTACCCACTGATACCCTTCCAACATTACAACAAGGAGATAAAATATGATCTGATTATATTTTTTCACAATTAGACTGATATTTGCATACAAGTGCACTTAAGAAATTTATGAGAGCTTTTACATTCAAGTGTTCAGTTTTGGTCAAATTGTTTTTGAAATCAATATTGTTTCAGTTAGATTAAATAATTCATAGCATACTATGGTACAAACAGCCAAGATAATATTAGATAAAGCTAACGGATAAAGCCGGTTTCATGAGTAATTCTGATCCCAAGTTATTATACACTACATCCCAGCTTATTTTCTTAAATGAATGCAGTTGTGCATAAATAACTTGTTTAGGAATATATAGGAAAAAAGTGCTGAAATGTAAATATGTATATGCATGACATTAGTTGTATATTATATGTCGGTCTCTCCAGTTTCCTGTTGGCATTATATTAGCATGCAAGCGATTGCTATCAGGTTAGCATAGCCCTAGAGATTTGTGTCACTATGTTGTATAGAGTACAATTGTGTGCAACACACTGAAGAGCATTTACAAACATTCTTCATTTTTCCTGTGGAAAAAAAGCAAAATGTTATTTTATTGTTGAAGTTTGGTAACAAAATATGGAATACACCGTAGTCCATGATCTCATTTCAATAGTTATGTTATTTCCAGCTTCTCAGTATACCATATAGATGTATATCAGTAGGTTTAAAAATTGTATCTCCTATGTATGAGTTTCATAGGTAATGATGTAATGTTTATTATTTATTAAGTGGAGAATATAGTGGTAAAGTTAGAAAATAAGATTATTTTTTCATTTTACTTAGATCTATACTTTGAGGTGATACTTCGAGGTGAGATAAGGTAAACTTCATCCATTTGCAATATCTATGAGTAATTTCAAATAATAAAAATGCTAAGATCGTAAACAGACATTACATTTTGTACAAGTTTGCTGATATTAGTGTTTCATGACTACCGGGTAATACAAAAATCAATTTGAAATCTTTTTCGTGTTGTGTATTTATAGTGGTTTTTTTAAGGTGTGGAAAGGTTTGATATAATCACCTGAACATAGCGTTACAACGTGAAATACGTATTTATGTGTGAACATTTATAGATGTTAACTACGGTAGCAATATTCTATCATTATTACATGTTCAATCCACCTCTGCTGGATCGAAATAATCATTTATCATGTGTCTCAAAGTGCAAGGTTTGTGTTCCATTTGAGTTTAAACATTTATATCCATTGCTGCTTCTAGTTGAAAGTGAGTGAGCATCTTCAGTTAACCTTCAATCTTCTGGAATATTATGTTAATCTTTACTGTTAGGTGTATACAATGCCTTCAGAAAGGAGAGGGTTAATGAGAGCCGTCAAGAAGCTTTATGGAATCTTTGCCTTCACTCCAGCACTGTAATTAACCCCCTTACTTTTATTATCTCTCTCCTGCTTGACAATAACACATCCCTTGTTTTCTCGCATTTCTTGTGTCTCTTATGTCTTGATACATTATTTAATTTTGTTTTGTTTTGTAAGATTTATTTATTGATTGATTTATGCTTGTAATCTCATTTCAATTTAATCTCTGCAGGCATATAAACATATTTTTCACTGTATCATGTAACTGTTACTGGTCCTCTTAATAAGATTAATGTTTAAACCTTTCAGGTTTGTCGTTCAATGTATGTAGTACTACCATATCAGCATCAGTACGAACCCCTTACTGTAGAATGGTGTAGGAAAGGTCTGTGGGGTGCAGGTTGACATGCTAGCATGATAGGGATGCAGTGTCTGAATGCATGGTGTGTAGTCCTCCTGGGTTCATCCGTATCCACCGTATACAATAGCCTTAGTTAATCCACACTCTCTGGTAGTCATATGTTTATTAAATTTATCTTAATTTCTATTGTACAAAATGTATTAAATTTATATTAATTTCTATTTTACTAAATTTATTTAATTTGTGTTCATTTCTGTGTTTTGCACAATACTTGGAATGTGATTAAATTAGAATCAATTATCTGGACCTGATTGTTTCAGTTTATTTATTTACATACTTTTGTTGCATTATGCAATTTCAAATCTGTCATCACAGCTAGCAATGATTTTGTTGTTGTTGTCAATTTGTAACTCCTTGCTTCAGATATGATCAGTAAATTATGATATTGGTGCTTTAAATATTAACTGATGCTCATTGCCGTCATCTTCCAAATTGTATTTGCTGTGCTTTAATTGTCCTAATATAATGTATCAACCAGATGTTTGTCCTAATGTCTATATCAACCAGATGTTTGTTCCATAATGTGTTTATGAACCAGATGTTTGTACAATGTTGTATATTTGTCCACACCTGAAAGGCAAATGCTGCATTAGGCTGACATATTCATGTACAAAATACTGTGTAAATTGTACAAAAGTGTATACATTCTTTTAATATCTATAATTTTAAGTGTTATATATTTTCTTTTATTAGTCTTACTCGGTTGTTAAATTTCAAATGTCATTATTGTCCTTTATAAATATATATATATATATATTTAGTCCACCCACTTGGATCACTTAGACAGATTAGTGAATGATACACGTCTCTGGTTATTAACCTGAATGTATCCACCAGATTATTTATCAAACAAATTAAACAAGGAATTGAACATGTGTCTGGTTATTGTGTCTACAACATTCCTCATCAATGCCAAAGATATTGAGGAAAATATTTTCGATTTTTAATATCAATTTCCTTTTTTAAATGTTGGAAATAGTGGCTCCTCTCCAAAGATGTAAAAATAAATCAAAGTCATTTAAGAATTGAAGAAAAACTGCCTTCGATGAGAACTACTGCACTCTTAAATGTTTCTTCATAAAATGAAGGAGAAGATATTTGGATACGTTTGGTTACCAACAGTGATACCAAGAAGATAAAGATGGTGAAGATCACTGGTGAAGTTGATATTATTAATTAAATTTGAGAATGGGTCTATCTACTATGAACAAAGAGTTTGGACCAAATTTGTGACATTTCAAACACGTCCCTGAAACACTTTATACGGTACATTGTATGAACCAAATTAAAATAATACAATAAAAGAATCTGAGGTACTTAAATTGATATCACTTGTCTTTTATGGCATACCGGTACTATCACGGCAGGTGGCCTATATAACAGGCAAACAAATTTCTATCTGAGACTACTTACGCTTGATTTAACCACCAAACACTCAATGTTAGCACCAAAAATAATAATCACGTTTTATATGAATTATGGTTACAGACCCATAATTATCTTGTCATTGATGCATTCAACCGATCTCATAGGAAAGTGACCGAAAGTTTTCAGTTATCTCCCTTTTCATGTGTATAATAGAAGCCAGTTTGCAGACTGCTAGTTATTACATTCGAATCAACC
>JAUTBQ010155485.1:0-13363 GCA_032361185.1 Lepetodrilus ovalis | reverse complement strand
ACCTCCCACCCCCCCGAGAACTTCCACGCACATTTCAAGTCTTTCCCACCGTTCTCAAAACTACAGAACAAACACGTGTCCTTATGTTCGTCAAACAGACATGGGATGTGTTTACACTTGTACCATAGGCTTTTGTTCCTGCCCTACACATCATTGAGGTTAGGTTTTGATTGAGAATAATGCCTTAATGTTGACAGTAGGATGTGTAAGAGTGTAGTTCACTGTCTAGGATACCCTGTAAACAGTGCAGTTCTCTCACCTAAGTCTGTTTAAACTGTACCTACCTATGGCCTGCTTAGGTAGCTATGAATGTTGCCAGATTTACTAGGTCGGGCGCCATTTGTTATAATGGTATTAATAGAACTTTACAAGGTGCATAGAAATTAATATCGTTACTGGTTATAGTTTCATAACTTTGTTTTCCGGTTCGCGGTTATTATTCCTGTCCTTATTTACATTATAAATGATTGAATGTTTTTCTCATGTACCACCTTTTGGTTATTTTATTTTCTGGAATAAATTGAAATGAATTGAATTTAGGTTATTTTCTGTCCTTCAATTACGTACCCGTTACCAATTCTGCCCTATAGTTTTCGATTACCAGGTCTGTCTTTACTTAGCGGTTATCACTAATGTCCTTCAGTTACCGCTTCTCATTGTTGTCTTTCGATTACCGGTTATCGTTTCTGAAGCTGAACATTATTGTTTCCGTCCACAGTCTGTCATCATGCTGGTGTTTCGGGAAGAGAAGAGTGTCGAGGAGGAGAAGCGAGCTTGGGACTTCTGGCACGGCCGACAACACAGCTACAAGCAGAGGATCCTCGATATAGGTAGGTGTAAGGAGTTCTGGGTTCGCGTCACCATCCATCAATGAGCACTACTACTACTATGCTGCCCTTGTTGCGTTATATACGTAGTCCATGTATAGGAATAGGCTCAATGTGTGCATTGGAATTTCAGTTTGGGTTGGGTATGTAAAGTCTTCAATAGTTACGTTGCGGTGCTGACTGTTACGTTTGTTTCCAGATACGAAAAACAGTCAAGGCATCACAGCCAGTTCTATCGACGAGGTGTCCTGTAACGCGGCCACCGTCAGGTGGAACCCCAGGGAGACGTCCATCAAGGTCAGTTCATACATAGAGGGCGCTGCCCAGGAAAATGGTAACTGGGTTTCCTAACCTACTTCAAATTTTCACACGTGACGCAACATAATCGGCGAAGTCCGGGAAGGCGTTTGTTCATCTGTCAACTCTGATTGATTGTTGAGAAACATGAATATAACACAATATTAGTGAATTTCATAGAACTACGGGGTGATTTTAGTGAACAACTTATCCGACAGCAATGTATAATAATAAATTTCTCTCTTTTGTCAGGTTGCAATCGCAGTTCACTGTCTGAGTACCGACTTTAGCAATCAGAAAGGCGTGAAGGTAAAGATATTTGTTTAAATGATTTTTTAATATATATATTGTTTTAGTTATATAGGCATACATGGTTGAGCGGCTATGTGACGTCCCATTTTCATATTGTCTCTGCGAACTAGTCTTTGCCAGTCACTGTTGATGTTATGGGTACCTTGTTCTATTGCTTAGGAATATCGATACATCTAGATCACCAAGCAAAATTCATTTATATTCGTTGCAAAAAATAATTTCCATCACAACGGTTAATGATGTCATATTCGACGTCATTCAAATGGATTTCAACAAAACAAATTAAAATCGGCTGGTTTCACAATGCTTGATGTTATATATTCAGTTTGAAATAAGAACGTAGATCTATTTACATGGATTATTTCAAGTTATTACAATCGTGCATTTGCCCCTGGGCAGTATATGCATTTGATGTCAAATAGCAATTCCCATTTCGTGACACTATTTACAAGCAATTAGCTTAGTCTACCTCTCGATAATTAGATCGATACACAAGGACTAAGAAATACAATGTCGCCGCCGTAGGCTTAATATCGTGCAATGGAATGTGGGAAGACAAAAATATTATAAAAGTGTCTGATTATTCCTGGAGGTACACAACAGCGGTATATCTTTTCGCCAGATCTCTTTTCTCTATCCGCGCATGAATACCCGTAGGAAGCCACCGTCTGTCCATGCATGCGTGATTACCGCCATTCACAATTTGTCACTTGAATGTGATTGTATTCGAAATCGTAGTGTCACCTACTGTGTGTTATTACTTATTCAATTAGCTATTCAACTAATATACGTATATATAATGAGGTTTTTGAATAGTGTCCACTTCTTTTGATTAGAAATCAAAATAGGGTCATGTTTTTGATGGATGACACATCAGAAGGGAATAAAGTGGGAAATAATTATTGTAAAAAGGAATAATAATGCAAATAAAATACGTGACCATCGGGGTCGTCGTAATGGCGAGTGTCCATATTTGGGTCAGTTGACCGGTAATATCGCCACGGCATTGTTGCACTTGTGTGAGCGACTACGAGCATAATTACCACACCCTAGGATCTCTCCTCCGTATCGCGGTGGCGCGGCCATCTTGAATTTATCACAACCCAGTAAACCCATTGTGAAAACTTGAATAGGATGCGAGGGTGAAGATGCCCTTTCGAGGATATTTGCTTTGGAACGACCTGAAAAGTACTTACAACTTGCTCTGTAGAGCATGCAGTGAAACCTGTGAATAGGAACACCAAGTACTGCTAAATTAAATATTTTAACAACCCACACGGATAATGTTATCAAGCCTATAGCATAGCGTAGGCTACCTAAGTCTTATTTGCACCTATTTTCAATTCTGTGATGATGTTGGAAGAATTTAATTAGACTTAATATTTACTCGTACTACATGAATGTGTTTTCAAAAGAAATTATCTCTTCAAATGTATATTATATCATTCATATTATCGGTACGTTCTAGCAACAAAACATGCACCAACTACTTAAGACAGAAATAATACAATATGTTTAGTATTAAAACATTGACGTGTTCATATCTTAAATTCGTCTTGCTATAAAGATTGAGTGGTACTGTAGTTATATTATAGGCAGCGATAGTGATACTCGTTATGATGAGAATGGTGATGATTGTGTTGTTGATAATTATGATGATGATTATGATTATGATGATGATGATGCTAATGATGTATTTATTTATTTATTTCAGGGTATTCCGCTACACCTGCAAATTGACACCTTTGAGAACTCTAAGGATTCCCATCCCGTCCACAGGGGCTATTGTCAGATCAAGGTGTTCTGTGATAAGGTAAGCTACTGTCTCCTATGGGTCACGAATCTCAAAGCCCTCGTACAGCCGTGAGCATAGCTACAATTATCCTTCTAGCATCTCCGATCTCGCTTTGATGTCTAATATCCGATCGTATCTATGTAGAATGTATAAGAAGGCTGTTTTGAAACACATTTTTGTTGAATTATGTAAAGGGTCCTTAATCCGTGTTTGTGATGTGGGTGTAAATGTACCTTCGTTGTGGGTGCAATATAAGCCCTTTTGTGTCTTCGTGGACGCAATTTAAGCCTTTTTAGCGTCTTGATGTTTGCCATTATCCATTGAAAAGTTTAGTAACAGTGATGTGTCGGTCACTCTACAATGGCCACGAGGTACTTGGTGTAGTGCAAAGAACTTGTATTGTAGTTTTCTTTTGTATTTTTCTTCCTTTTTTTGTGTGTGTGTGTTGGGGTTTAGTGTCGCTTTCTAGAATCGTTCACTAATATCACGACTTGTCAGTTTAGGGCAACCCGCAACATCCGTAGCGCTGAATGTTGCAGTAAACCTGCGAACACCGCCTGGTACTGATAGGCCAACAGTATATTGTAGTCATTCACCAGTGAGGTGATAGTGTTCGACCCACACATAATGACTTGTATATCTTTTTAATTTCTTTTTCTTTTTCTCTATTTGCCCACTAGCTATTTTCGAAGCCTTTGAATATAAATGTGCCCTAATCGACAAATATACATTATCAATAGAAACAGTCAACATTAAACACTGTCAATAATCTTCAAATGAAGCAACTCCAAAAATAAATCGATGAAGTCGATAATCTGATGGCACTTTGAATATGTGTATTCAGATACGTTTTAACTAAATTCATTCTCTACGAGTAATACGTATATTGTTACGGGTTATACGTTTTGTCATTTTATTGAGTACAAATATTGGTCACGTATTTCTGCATATTCACCAACATAAACAACGCTGTGGGGCATGAATAATTAAAATTACGTCAATGTTCACCTGTATCAGCCGTTTCGTGTGTCTTACGGTGACCTATATTTATTGCGGGGTTTCCTCCCACCAAAAACGTACCGCAACAGGCTCGTTGAAATTAAACCCAAAATAACGTAATGGTGGGACCGAAAGTATGTACTTTCACATTGCATTTTTATTTACGTTCCAGAGCCTGTGAGTGCAAATGTTTATGCTTGATACAATTGATAATTACTATTGTCATTTGTTTGGTTCTTCAGGGTGCTGAACGAAAAACACGTGACGAAGAGAGGCGAAAAAATGCCCGTGGGAAAGTTGAACCAGGAGGTAAGTAGGTTTTGTAATAGAAACCGAAAGTAACTTGTGAAGTAGAAACCGGAAATCGGTAACTTTTGTTAAAAATGTTCGTACTGCATGCTTATGTTCAGGCTGTGGGTCGGTCCTGATAATTAAAAACCTGTTACTGTCATGATAAGTACTGGTAATGTATATTATAAATGAATTTTTTATCTACGTTTGTCAACTTACTTAACAGGAAGAGGATTATTTTTCAGCGAAGAAAATGAAAGAGGAAGTATACCACACTGCTTGCGAAAGGTCAGAGTTCTACTCCATGGCTGACCTTGCGAACCCGGCATGTTTCTTTAATCCAACCAATGGGCTCGAAGCAGAAGAGTTCTTCCAAAAGGTAACAGCTTTGTATATAATGTTACCACATCGAAGAATACGATGTCGATACGATATCGAAAATACGTTGGCTTTACATCAAAGTATTTTCGACATCGTTTCGACTGGGATTCGTATTACTAGCATTTTAAACTTACATGGATTACACATGTAGACCATTGGTCCTAGGAAACGTTTTCAAACATATTCCACTTGGGTCCAACGGTGTTGTAAAGGATTTAGGTGATTCTAAAACATCAATAATCGTGCGGATTAACCTTCATCCGGACTCTCGATGTTTCTGTAGCATAAATGAGAGCATGAGGGACCTTAATATAGGTAATATGCAGCTGGAACTATTTAGAGTTTTTTGTATCAACGAAATTATTTGTTAATTTATTATTTGAGACATTTGGAATCTGTTCGGCATTTAATTTACGTTTGGCCCACGATTTTTCTTCCAATGGTTACTCTACGAATTCAAATAGTTGCTAAATAGTATATCTTTATATATTTAATGTTTCATTTATATATTTATTGTTTCAGGCTAACTCCATAATTTCGACCTCTCACGACGATGATTGTTCTAGGTAAGTTATTCTCATAAAAAAAATAAAAAAAATGTTTCAAATATCCATATCGTAAATAAATGTTGTGTTACATTTTAACCTGACTAAATGTACTTCGTAATCATTGTCGTCATAATCATGAATGCGTTATTTGCAATATTGATATATTATCATAGATTATGGTATCATTGTTTTATGATAAGTATACCGAGGAATCAAAACGTCACAGGGTTAAATTGTATAAATAACGGACCATCTTTCTCTTCCTATTTATTTTTGATGTCAGTATTCAATTTGGTTTTTTTCTTCTCCGTTTTCATATTTGTCACAAGAAAACAAAATCCCATGAATATATCCAAAATGTTCCTGGCAATATATACACTAAATAAATGTAGACTATATATCATACATTTGTTCACATTTGTAATCAAAAAGGGTCATCATTCAAAGGTAATACTTTCCTGTCAACTAATAAACAAACATTATTGGTTCTCTGTGAGTCGCACTTGACCAGTGAAGCAGTCACATATACCACATTCGTTCCTCCGAGCTCGTATCTACGGGATCATGAATGATACTGACCGTGTTTACGAGTTTCCATCACGTATTGTGTCTGATCTACAATCTGACTATAGTACTGTGTCTGCTATCTGAATAGCGCCATCAGAATTCCTGGAATCCAGCCATGACAGATGTCTGATATTCCACATGTCAAAAGTCGTGTTTAATGATTCGAGGATTACTATATCAGAAGTTTTAAGATAACATATATTGAATTAAGACAAAAGGACAATCTCCACCCTTAAGAAGACTTCATCGGTGTAGTTATTACTGTATCAGGATTTCGGTTTTGCTTGGTCCTTTTTGAACTTTCGATTGGATGTCACTGTTGTGTGTGTTAGTAGATTGGTCTAGTAGATTGTAGTGTTTTGTGGTTGTTGTTGTTAAGTAATGGAGATTGCTGGATTGACGTTCTGTAGTTAGGTTAAAGGCATTTCCTTTTAAATATTGTAATTTCTGGTTTTATATACTCCGGGGTCGACGGATTTGGAAATAAAATGATAACAACATAGAGCTTGGGTCTAGTTAGCTATCGTCCTAGTTTCTTATATACAAATACGCGATGGGGGTTGCATTTTACGTGTAAAAAGTAATGCAATGGTAATTATGGTTCATGATGATAATGATAATGATTGCGATATTTTTGATGATGATGATGATGATGATGGTGATGATGGTGGTGGTGGTGGTGATGATGATGATGATGATGATGATGATGATGATGATGGTGATGATGATGATGATTATGATGATGGTGGTGGTGGTGGTGGTCGTATTGATGATGATGATGAGGATGATGATTCTATTGCAGTCTGACCAGCGGAGGTGATGACCTGACGCGGAGTGAAGAGTTCTTCCCTCCAGCCAAACGACAAAGACGCAACTCGTGCCACAACTGTGCAGATCTCCCAAAGGGTGAGTAGTGAGGCCCGACATCCTTGAAATGTTCACATCAATCCTCTAGAAAGATAGGATACACCCCTGCACGTTCTTTCCATTGTATATGAGTTTCTTTATATGTTGACGGCCAAGTCCTCTTGATAAAATGGAATACATCCCTAAGCAGGAATGTTGGACATTATTGTCAATAAATCTATGTTGGTTTTCATTCACGAACATCGGACTTTATTTTTCGTGAAAGGGTGGTTCTGTAGTTCGGATGTAGGCAAGACTATAAGGTCGTGATATTCTACATCCAATGTACAGCTTATCGCTATAACGGTCAGAGCTTCTCTGCCTAATAAACCATGATCTCAATTATTACGCCATGACCTACGCCTCCATTTACACCCGGACTTCCGCTACAGCCTGTTCATGAAAGGCAAGACACCTCTCAGTTATCTGTGTATGCATATCCTCTGGAATTTCTTGTGTTGTGCGCTATATATTTGATTATGTTCACTGAGCTGGATTTTCTTAACGTTGCAGTTCTGTTGTACGTGAGGGAACAACATGAGAAGGTCTTCACAGCTCTGCTTCTACACCAAGCAAACATGCAGGGCCTGCTGAAAGCTGTGAGTAGATTGACCAATGGAATTATGAATTTCATTAACGTAACCAATCGACAAAGCTGTGTAATACACTTAGAAAACACATAGGCAAAATACATCAATGCAATATACTAGTGCATGTACTGATTAATTTGCTTTGAACGTCGATCTCGTGTAACAACCTATGCCTAAAGATCCCTGACGAGTATTGCAGATGTATTTTAACATGTTGCAGCTTAGTCAAGAAAGTACATCACACTTTCGATTTTCATTTTCAGATTGAAGAAAAATACTTGATACCCAGCAATAATATCAAGAACTTTTACAAGAAATCAAAGAAGGGGTGAGTATTTAACATTGATTTTTTTTTCAGTATCTGCTTACCTGTTCTTCTCGCATTTGAGGACATTTGTGTGTGAGAAATAATATCCCTCCCCCAATTCTTTTTATTTTATAAAGTTTCTGTATGATTGTTTGTATTTCAATATAAATGTCGGTTGTTTATATACTAAATAATAACAAAATATATTTTTCATTTCTGTTTGTCTGTTCTTGGGCATATTCGAATAAATGTGTTCACAAACATAATTTTGAATGTTTTTTTGTTTTAAAGCCATCGTTTTAGTGGGTTATTAATGGTGTGTATTTATTTATATTTTCAGAATATTTGTAAAGATGGACGACAACATTGTCAGACATTACTCATACGAGTCAACGTTCATCATAGAAATAACCCAAATGGCGGGTGAGCAACGGGAGATCGTTCTCATTGAAATAGACCCGTAATAATTGCGACAATATCCGAGGTTTTCCGAATGCGAAGATGAAATGGACACATTACTATGAACTATGAGAGTGATCTCGCCTTATCCTCCAGGTGGCAGAACATTGTTGTCGCGATAAAATAATGGCTGGCCAGTAGAATATGTGACATGTGTCTAGAAACTGACCGGAACCGAAACCGGAACCGGAACCGGAAGAGGCAGCAGCAGAAGAAGCAATAGAAACACGCTAGTCATGGCAGACTCTGAAAGTTGTTCAAGAATATTATAATGCCAGGCATGGTATTAGAATAGCATAAAATAGCATCATTGTTATATATATTCATGTATGTATTTTATTTCTCAAACCATTTCACAGCAATTGTCACGTGTTGACTGTCGATATTCGGATTTAATACGAATTATTTTCATGAATTTCTTAAAAGTACAATACTAAAATGTGCAAATGATTATTGTGTGTCTAAGAGCAGCGAATTCGTTTAACAAGCACCTACAGATTTTTAGCTTAATTATAAATAGATATTAACGTGGTGTTCTTTTTTTAAATATATATAAATACCTTATATGCAACATTACGCCTCCAGCGACACCCGTGTGCTATTAATCAAACTAAATGTTGTGATGCATAGTATATACTGCTGATAATGATAACGTGTCTTGAATCTCGTATCTTTTATATACATATTTTATGAATATATTAAATAGATCTTACATTCCATTTTTTATAGAATTTTATATATTTCAATTTACATGACATTCCCAAATAATATTGTCGACCTAGCATAATCCTGAAATGTATATAATTTATTTTGTATATATATATCATCTTATGTAGATTAACATGCAATCGTCATTATGTATAGATCATCGAACGTGCCATCTCATTCACTACGCTAAAATATATCATGTCCATATAAGAAACTGTTTCATGTTCCATATAAGACCAATATTTAAAATAAATTAAAAGAATATGATAAATGTTCTTGGTCAGTTTCAAACAGCTCTGTATATTTGAAAGAAAATGTACACAAATTGTGCATATGTTCGTGTTTAAATAATGCATATCTTAACTCGATATTGATCACTCGTGATGACAGGGTATCTAGCAATAGAGTCACGTGTAGATTTTAGCATTCATGACAAACTCGACGTCAACGAAGGGGTTTCCTTTTTCCCTATGTTGGTCAACTATCATGGCATTATGAAGAGTACTAGTAACCGATCTCACACAAATATCAATGTTATATAGCTACACCGTAGTACCGTTACCTAGCAACACACTCCCCGTATCTCTGGGCGGTGAACCTTATATATATTCCATGACATAATGTATTGATATTGTATCTGTTGAATTCAGATGTATATGAACTGTTTAGTACTTTATTTTTTAACAATAAAGTATACATGATATTATTTTATGTCGAGGTGTGTTTTTTCACGATGTTCGTACACAACAAAAGAAAGTGTCGAATGTCCTTTTAGGGATTTCTCCAGGATCCTGGTAGGACTACCAGATGTCCTGGAGGTATTCTGCACAGAATTGCTTCAGGACACGTGATGCATAGGTATTCGATTTTAACATAAGTTCAAAAGGATTGGTATTTTACTAGGATTATATATGTATCCATAAAATTATGTTCGATTTTTTTTCTCTGGTAAGTTTATACCTGAGTATGAAAGTATCCTCCGTAAAAAAAATGGAAACGAAATGAACATTATCAGAAGAAGGAGAAGAAGAAGAAGAAGAAAAAGAAACTTTATTTAACGTCGGAAATGTATATAACAATAACATTAGCTCTGTAGAGCTATTATTCAGACAAGATACAAGATGAAAAATAAGAAGGTAGTTTTAGTTCACAGGAGAGTTACCCAGGAAGCACATATTGCATTTACATATGGGGCCAGACCAGTTTCCGATCAGCTGTCGAAGTCTCCATAGCTTTCGGCTTTCCGAAATTCTTTCGGCAGGCTGTTCTATACTCTGGCGGCGTCATATGCTAATGAATTAAGTCCAAATTTAGTGCTTTTAACCTTGGGCAACTCTGCTGTGATATCTTGCCTTAGGGAGTAGGTCGATCTTTTAATATTTATTAAATTTTGAATAAAGAGGGAGGCTATTGTATTAACATTTTTAAATACCTCTCGTGCCATATACTTAGAGATTAATATGTAGAATTTAAGTGCCAGCTTTATGTAGGGGCTATTGTAGTCGTCGAAAATAAATCTTAGGGCTCTTTCTTGAATCCTTTCGAGTGTATATGTGCTGGACGTTACAAAAATGCCAAACAATAGGACAATGGTTAAAATTGGATGACATAAACGACTTGTAAATGACAATCTTCTCATGTCCGGTGAGATATTGACCAAGTGTTTTTAGAACTGCTAATTACCTTGGTGACTTTTTGCATATTTCAGAAATATGCGAGCTAAAAGTCAGCAAGTAGTCAATATCTACACCGAGCATAACAACAATGTCACCAAAAGTATTTATATTAGTGGCAAAGTTTAAAGGGGTGATAGCAGATCGGCCTTTCTTCCCAAGGCTTATAGCCTGAAATTTGTCTGGGTTTGCCTTCATTTGGTTGTGCAGACTTTTTAATACAAGTCCACACGTCTTATGCTTGAAGACTTGAAGATTAGGTTTTCCGTTGTTACTTATGACCTTCAAGGATGGTGTAGGATTGATCATCCGATCGGAATTATCATGGAAATTAATCAGACCATGTACATCACGATGAATATTAATTTAACGGATGAAATACCACGGTGATACACCTTTCAAGATGAATGGACAACATAAGGAAAAATATGCTGGTTTAGTAAATGCGAATACTTATTTTCTAAGTTAGGTGTAAATCAAAATGGCCTACTGACCTTACGGGGTTAGCTTTAGATAAGCCTGAGGATACTGAATTCAGGGCATTATATCACAAATCTTAATGGTTGTTTTGGACTCGTTGGACAACTGCATAGCTACAACTGCAATGTACATTCACGTGACATACATAAAATTATGTTTGTACTGCCCAAAAACCTTTCCACCGCTGCATGGTAGACATAAATTCCATTCCAACCCAACGATATGGGACTTTGCCAGTTGTAACTGATGGTAAACAGCCTGAATATGGTCGTATTTATCTTTGCTTCGTTATATTAATGCAAGGGGACATAACTCAAATATAAAACTAAAATATATTAAAACGACAAAGTTACGATCATACATAAATAAGTTGATGCATCAAAAACATGATAAGTAATTCTTCGTAACCTGAATTAATAGAAAATATGAACATTATGATAACTATCGAGTGTTGGGGAATACGTGCTAGTAAATAACAACTTTTGGGTGGACAAATCAAACGTAAATAGTCTCAGATAGAAATTCGTTTAACAATTATCTAGGACAATTAACTGGACGAAAATAGTTCTGAAACAAAAAATGAACTGTCAATTCTAACCAAGAATCAACGGGTCAGCAATGTTTTAAGTTTTGAACCTATTCTGTCGAACATACAACTCGTATGAAAGTTAGAGAACAAGTAATAGCAATATGAAAGTTGTATGTGTAAACGGTATTATGTTTGTACAGTCGGGTATGATTTCCCTGATTACATGGGTAAACAAGAAAACGAATTAGTTCCTCTACGACAAACAAAAAGACTTTAAAAGCGACTGACGTAACATAGCGCCCCCTCAAGAGTATCATGTTACAAAGATCATACATATTTGTTTTTGGGGCCAAGCGTACTTATATAAATGCAGTATACATGTATAGGTCTACTACAAAATAAACAAAACAATTACATAGACGTATACGGTAATTTGATAATTATTGAGAGTGTACCTTCACAACTAACAAACCAACTACTGGTATATAAAAATCAAACTTGGTATCACGACGATATCGACGATTTAAACGATTTAATCGTGATCTATAAGGGTATGCATACTATACTAAGTTAAATATTATATAACTCCTTTGTGAGTAAGATCTATAGAGTCGCCAACAGAGACTATTGCGTTTGGATAACTTACAAACATAATACTGCACATCGGTAGTCTTATATATTGTTTACTTCTCGTCTCCAAATTACAAACTAAAAAAATCATTAACATGTTCTTTTACAACGGCATGCGGTTTCAGGTATCAAGGTCCCACCTGTTACCTAATATTATTAGTAATGGACGTGCAAAGAAAACACAACGTAACGCCAAGCATAAACGCGATAAACGATCACCGTAGTAGAACAGTGATTGCATTACAAAATTGGTACAGGTATACGTGATAAAAAGAAGATCATAATAAAGTGATATAAATCTTCCTGTGCCAGACTTGTATTCAACATTCTAAGGCGTTTTATCCTTTGTATTAATTTAACAGCGCCTAGTTTTACTTTCGGCAACCTATCCAACAACGCATGCCCTTCGCCCACCAGTACAGAGCTGTCAAGCAACGCGTGTTTATTCCCTGAGGTAACTATTCTGGCGTCAGATTGACCAATAGTATCACTTGGATTCCAATCTATCGTCGAACTGCCCCCGTAACGTCGAATGTCAGGTGTAGAAGCCTACCAAGATCTAAGGGTAGCGCGCTAGGTGGTTGAAAGATGGCGATGAAAGGTTTAAATCATTACAACACTCACCATTTGTATAAAAAATATTTGACAACATTTCGGCTTTCCTCCCATACTTTAACTATAGAAACTGGAAGGTAGCATAATATTAACGTTAATGATAGAACATGTAAGGCTTGCTCCAATAATATTGAAGACGAATTTCGTTTTATACTGAAATGTCCAGTATATCTTGAAATTCGAAAACTGTATATATAAAAAAATATTAATGGAGAAATCCTTCTGTTTTCAAACTTATTCAATTATTTAGTGTACCAAATTTTATACAATTATGTAATTTAGGTAAATATCTGTGTAAAGCAAATCAATTAAGAAGCGACATGTAATAACTTCGTATACTAGTATTCTCCTTTGATAGATACTGACACCCACTGAAAACGCAACACCGACATTAAAGTTGATAGGGTGTATACTTGATAGGAAATCCAACACTAGGTTAATGCAGACGC
>JAUTBQ010155474.1:0-13369 GCA_032361185.1 Lepetodrilus ovalis | reverse complement strand
CTATTATTAATATTATTATTTATTATTTATTATTATTATTATTATTATAAATTATTATTATTGTTACTATAACTTGCCTTAAAACCCAGGACATTTTCTGCTGCTGAGCCTTGCAGGTGACAGAAGTTGAGCGACCCTGAGTGGTCGGACACGGACATTGCGATGTTGTACTCGACTGCGGGACTGGCGATGTCCTGGCACAAGGGGTCGCCACCAGGGCACTGGGTGTTAGTACATATGAAACCAGCATCAGCCTTCAGCTCTTTCCTACACTTACAGCTGCAACAGATGGAAAAATAATAAAATAAGAAATAAACAGTTTTGTACCTGAACAAGTCCCATGCAACACGTGACATGAAACAAATGTTACACAGGAAACA
This sequence comes from Lepetodrilus ovalis, assembly GCA_032361185.1. Lineage (NCBI taxonomy): Eukaryota > Metazoa > Mollusca > Gastropoda > Lepetellida > Lepetodrilidae > Lepetodrilus > Lepetodrilus ovalis. Next base: position 12,989 of record JAUTBQ010155474.1, on the reverse strand, counting down.
TTGCAAAATAATGGCATATTTTATTCTTTGAATGAAAAAGAACACAATATTGTTATGCTACATGTACAGTGAATTGTGAATATATTGTTAACACAAAATAAACGAAGATAACAAAAATAAGAATGGGATCCATTCCTAACCCCTGCAGAGCATGCAGGTGCGTTATAACGAGGACTCGCGTTACTTACATCCAAACAACTTGACTATGAATTCTAGGATCAACATACTGGTAATCAACAACTTATTGACCATATTTTATCCATAGGAATGTTTTAAAATAACTTTTATAGCCATAATTTCTAATGTTTCTGGTACCACATTGAAATTGCCATCGGAATACCAACCATACGTTCTTGAGCACAGCAGAACTGTCGTCGTCAATGTTGAAAGTTGTGATGTAGATGTACAGGATGGCGTAGTCGACGCTGTGTTCCTGATCGGCCGTCCCAGACTTCCATTGTAGCACCTGTTCTACAGTGAGCACGGTTCTGATTGTCGACACTGGGAAAGTATGCAACAGATTCTCATAACTAGTCTTATCTAAAACAGGAAAGTCACAAAAATGTTACACTTATCACTACATTATTGGTAATATATGCAGTAACAGCAATAGCAGTACCGTAATCATGAAGAAAGCCGAAAAGTTTATTGTAGACCTCTGACCTGATACAGACTATAATTTCCGCCTTGTAAGTAATAAATAGGCTTAACGATGAAAGGCCATGCTCCAAAGGTATTAACTGTTTTAAATCACGGCTATATGAGAGAAATTGTTGTAGAAGTGTGGAACTATTGCCAATGTATGCACTCTGAAAGGCATGTTCATTCTGGAAAGCAATAATCATATGGATCTGTCATATATGCATAGTCCTACATATAGGTGTACGCTACATGTGTTTGAAAGTGACAGTAAATTAAAACCTCCCAAATTACACACATTATTATTGTAAATAAAAGCATACTGAATATCTGTCACTTTAGTCAACAATTACAACAACTAATGTGGAAATACACAAGCATTTATTGTGACTTCCAAATAATAATTGCCATTGTTCGTTGCAAAAATTACCATGATTTTTCCTTAGCCTTGTTAGTGCAGTTGGTGGCTATGGGTTCGAGTCCCACACGAGGCACATAATTATATTTAGAAATTATCATAACTAAAATTCTTCCACTTTCACTGGGCTTTATTTGCCCTCAGCCATGCTTTATATGCTGTATAATGCTTCAAGCTATTAATTTCCAAACTTTTTATGGATTTGGGGCATATAAAGCATGGCTGGCAAATAGTGAGCCATGATTTAAATAATATATTTAAGCCTATTTAACCACTACCACATCTAGTGTTCTGATGATTTAATATATTATTTGCATTATGAGTTAATACATGTATCAATATTACTGCAGCATCACAAAAGCATTACATAAAAAAAAATCACATACAAATATAGAACATAAAAGATTATTTTTAAATTAGTCCATAAATACAGTCTGGGTCTTGTTCATTGCTTGTGTCTGAGAGGAAGTTTGACCCCAGGTCAGCCTGTGACCTCACGAACTGGTGCAGAATGTGGCCCTCAGGAGTATCTGTAATAATAATAATAATAATAATTAATAATAATAATAATATATACAGTATATAACAGACGTTGTGAAACATGCCATCCACCTTCAAAAAGTGCTCTGTGCACTGTTGAAAGTTTACTGTAGGATTAGAGAATAATTATGATCATCATCATCACCATCTTGGTGATGATGAGGATGAAGATGAAGATGAGGATGATGGTATGACAAAAATGTAGACGACGATGATGATCATAATGAGCATTCTCAATTTTTATCACTTCATTTTACTGATAGTTAATGGGACAGTTTTATATTAATCATGATTTGGTTAATTTAAGAACATATGCAAATTGGCTCAGAAATAGGGCTGATTTAATGTGTGGAAAAACTGTAAAAAATTAGTATTTATCAAGTTTATAAGCATAAAGTGTATTACAATTAATACAGTTAATCAGGGCTGCGTTCAGGCTGCACTACATTTAACTACAGAGTGCTAGCTGTTCAGTCAACATATGGTAGTAGTAAATGTACTACGGTATATGTAGTACTACTTTTTACTTTTGATCCCATAGTGATTTGTAGAAAAACCTAAAGCATGATGCAAATGGTCTGGACACATGCGCAAACTGGTTAGTTACTAGTTTGATACGAAATTGCTCTGCCTGATCCACTACTTTGTATAAAAGTAGCACAGTGAAATGTAGTCAAATGTAGTCAAATGTAGTGCAGCCTTAACACAGCTCAGTATCATACGTACAGTATTAGAGAATGTAATACAGAAGACCCACCTGGATCCATAGTGAAGATAGTTTTACTGTCAGCTGTGGCAGCCATGCAACTTTTGTATTCATTATATACAATTTTTGCATCAGCAACAAACAGTACTGGAAAAAAAAGGACGCATTCAATATAGAAAATGTTTTTAAGAAAATAAGCTATATTTAACCACCACCTAACCAGTAACACAACCAGAAATGTCCTGACGGGAAAAACCCAGAAATCACCAAAAAAATATTTAATTAAGAAAATGATCAATCTTTAACTATCTCCTAACCAGTAGCAAAACCATGCCTGTCAAACAGTATGTGTATCACTGTTTGGCCGAAGATTAATCCAGTAGGAAATGAGCGCATTTGACTAGTGTCACTCTTTGAGATCTGATACGATTTCTAGTTAATTATTGTATGAATGGTGATACATGTATCTGACACATTTCTTGTTTAGTTACACCCACTTGTCTGGCGTGGTGCCCAGGACATTGCCAGATCAACATGATTTTCCCATCTGCAACATAAAAGCACTTCTGTGTCAATGCACAGGGACAGATCTACCTCAAAAACTTAATGTAGAGCCCTGAAAGTATAATAACTGAATTCTATCAAAGCATATTTTGTTTAAAATGTTGAATACTAATTAAGTATTTTGATTTCCTGAAAAGCACAGGGGCTTCAGATTTAATTAGTTTTAAGTTGGGGTTTAGAGCCTCTTTCAAAATTCTTTTACTAATAACATGGCTTGTCAGTTTAGGGCAAGAGGAAACCTGCAACATTCATAGCACTGAATGTTGCAGCGTAAACCTGTGAGCATTTAAAATGTGCAAAATTATCATTCCAATTTGAAAACAGTCCATGTTATCAGTATTATTATGTATAACTTTTCTTGGGTAATAATATAGAGAATATTACACAATATTCTAAATTAACATTATCGTGTCACTCACGTCACCTGGGACATAAAACTGAACATCTTGTAAGAGCATAATATTATATGAATGATTGAATTAGTGCTTTACATAACAGCGAAAATATTTCATTCATACGCAATGACGTAAGATCATATAAACCACAAATTAGATTAATGTACTTACAAAGTTAGAATAAAATTGGAACATGTTTCGTCACAAAGAACTACATCACACTTTCTCGTCTTCTTTCCAATCTTTGTTGTTATATTTCTTGTGGGCCAAACCTAAATAAATAACATGTACATGTACATACATTAACTGTCCCTTTATGCTGAAGTTAATAAATAAACACATGCTCTGTTGTGCTTCTCCGATTTCCTGCAATTGAGAGAAATTTAAGGTATGCAATTCATCCATAAACAGTGGTATGAAGTCCAGCGGACCTATTCTTGAAACATTATTAGAAACGTGTTTTATAGTGTGTTGTTTTTTGCATTGGGGTTTAGACTTGCTTTCTAGAATGTTTCACTAATATCACGGTTTGTCAGTTTAGGACAGAAGGAAACCTCCAACATTTGTAGCGCTGAATGTTGCAGTAAACCTGTGAGCACCCGCTGGTACTGACAGACCAAGGATGATAAGTGAATTGCTACAGCGCATCCTAGCATGATCATGCCAGCAAGCCAATTTTCGCGAACACTGATGCCAGGCTCCTGAGACTTGTAGAGCGGACCCAGTAGATCTACGTTTGACTTGTCAAAACAACTCAACATAAACTTAAAGAAATGATCTGTATGTTTGTAGGACTAGTGATGCACAATTTTGCATCCGGTTATTAAAAAGAAACCCAATTCGAAATTTCATCATATTCATTCATACTCAGATAGAGACAGTGTTTCAGATGGCCAACCAATTGTTCAGGGCAATGTCCTAAGTTTTTTTTAGATCTTGGACATTTGTGAAAATATCTTGTAGTTGTACTAAATGCTAGTGATCTGAAACAAATTGCATGACATGTTTTATATTGTATTATCTTGGAAAAAAATAATAGTTTATAGTATTTATATGACACACAATTTTTCTGTGCTATTTTTAGAAATTTAAAAACATTTATCATGTACTAAATCTACAGATTAAATTATCTCGTATTCATGATCCAAATGGTTTCTAATTACATTCTTGTTAGATGTGCTACGATCACTCACGTTTTTACTTGAACGACGTCAATAAAAAATCTGACAGATGACCGACTGGTCTCTGATAAAATCGGACATTTGAAAAAAATAATCGGATGTTGTCCGACGACGGACGCCCATCTGAAACACTGTAGAGACAAGGCGGGCAATGAGCCTAAGTTCTACAATTGGCTGGCATTTTAAAAATACGAAAATGTGATTGGCTAGGATATGCTTCCATCAACTGTGCCAGCCAATCAGGTTTGCATATTTTAAATTTAGGCTCCTCCCCAACTCCCCAAGTAGGGTTGCGTCTAATAGTTTGGCATGAAATGCATTGAAACCCCTATTTCGTAGATTATCTTGGTAAATACTTCAATTTCTTATTTTATTTGCCCTAACCAAAATTACAAAATTAAAAATATTGCAACAGTAATAAAAAATCTGTTTATATAACGATCATCATAATAGCCGCCATCAATGAATGCATTTTTTCATAACTTCACTTCTAGACTACGTAGAGACTTGATTTTGGTGGCTGTTTTTCTGCAGGACTATAGTAACTGTTCTGATATGCAATTCACAAACTCAAAGTCAATAAAATGTCTAAATCTTACTGTTTCCTGTGTATGGGTGGAATCTTCAGCTATTTCAACATTCGTGTCACTGGTCTGAAAATCGTAAAAAGCAAAATCACTATATTTCATCAACCACCTTTCGAAACTAATATAATACTGATAAATATACGGAATACAAGTGTCATTCCATTTAGTTAACCCTCTCCCTGCTGGATAATGCACAAACACAGCTCAAAAAAAAGAAAATGTAGCACCAGCAATAACAAATCTGTTTATATAATGTAAGTATTATTTTATGCAGAGGGGCAACATTCGTAAGAAAGAACAGGAAAATAGGCTGAATTTGCATGTGTGGGTATGTAAAGAAGAGTATCAGCACGTGCAAAGTGGACCTTTTTTTCCCATTCCTTCTTAATAATGTCACCCCTCTGCACAAAATAATACTTACTCAAAATATTTGGTGATCATTATATAAAGATTTGTTATTGCTGGTGCCATATTTTGTATTTTTTAAATTCTGGTTAGGGCAAATGAAATAAGAAAATGAAGTGTTTTTTTTTTTCAATCCCTGAAGTATTTACCGAGATAATCTATGAAATAGGGGTGTCAATGCATTTCATGCCAAACTATAGAAAGTTAATGCATTTGATATTTCCTGGGATACAAAGGTAATCATAATGGGTCATGATGCCAAATTTCCAATTTCCATTTCTTTCTTTCATCTTTCATACTACAAGATACATTTCATCCAAATGAATGCATAGTAACTGTTCCAATATGCAATTCACAAACTCCAAGTCAATAAACATTTCTAAATCTTACTGTTTGCTGTGCTTGGGTGGAAACTTCAGCTATTTTGACATTCCTGTCTTTGGTCTGAAAATCGTAAAAAAATAAAATCACTATATTTCAGCAAAAACCTTTCGAAACTATACTGATCAATATACGGAATACAAGTGTCATTCCTTTTAGTTTTAACCCTCTCCCTGCTGGATTATTCACAAACACAGCTCCTTAGGGCATATCTGGTTGCCTACAGCAGGGAGGGTTAACTTATTGCCAGAACATGTAATCTGCTGTTTTGACCAGATGTGTATGCTAATATTGGACTAGCATGAAGCAGAAAAGAATTTAGTGTTTCTCTAGTAGAGTCAATGGGCCTGGGTATTATTTCTCGAAGCTCTCATATCTACTACAAGACCATAAGTACTATCATAGCGATCTTTAATACATGGCGCTCGTGCACTTACGTCAGCTCTTCCACTATCAGCATGATGACCTAGAAATCTTTGGATATCTCTCAAGACATCGTCTACTACGAGACCATAAGTAACTATCGTAGTGATCTTTAATACATGGCGCTCGTGCACTTACGTCAGCTCTTCGACTAACGTCAGCTCTTCGACCAACGTCAGCTCTTCCACTAACATCAGCTCGTCCACTATCAGCATGTTGAGCTAGAAATCTTTGGATATCTCTCAAGACGTCTTCCAGTTCCTGTCTTGTGACATACTGTCCGCCATCATGCTGTCCATCATCTCGTGTCGGTAGGCTGCCAAACTTTTCGTTCAAATCATTATGAAAATAAATATGAAAACAAATCCTTAGAAATGCTTTTTTGGGGGTTGTAATTGTGTTTAGCTTTCTAGAATCTTTCACTAATATCACGACTTGTCAGTTTAGGGCAGGAGGAAACCCGCAACATCCGTAGCGCTGAATGTTGCAGTAAACCTGCGAGCAAGGATGCCTTATAATATATCCAACAGCTTATTATTACAATACTCATGAATAACAATAATAATTATACATTTATATAGTCTATATAGAGTAAAACATTTGAAGAGATAGAATTTTAACTTAGATTTGAAGGATGAAAGAGTTTCTGATGGCTTGAGATGAAGGGGAATGTTGTTCCATAATAAAGAGTCATTGTAAGAGAAAGAGCGCTTTTCAAACCACCTGCGACGGGTATGAGGGAAGGCGAACAGATTTTGGTCTGCAGAGTGGCGAGTTCTGAATTGGGAATATCTGGTGGGACTATTTACAGGATATAGTGGCCCAGCCTGATGATAACACTGATATACTGGATTCGAGCCTCTACTGGAAGCTAGTGCAGTTGACAAGAACAGGTGTTATATGCGATGACTTCTCGTACCTTGAATACAGACAGGATGCCACAAGTTCTTGCGGTGTTTGTTTTTGGTATTGGGGTCTAGAATCTTTCACTAATATCACGACTTGTTAGTTTAGGGCAGGAAGAAACCCACAACATCCATAGTGGCGAATGTTGCAGTAAACCTGCGAACACCGGCTGGTACTGACAGACTAAGGACTAACATTTTGAGTTACTTGCCCACAAGGTTACAGGCAAATTGTAAAGGCACTAAACGTGCTATTATGTTAAAAAATATGTTGCCAAGTGTAATTTTACTTGCCCAGGGCACATGTCAGTCTAGAGCCCTGGGTATCCTTTCACGAAGCTCTCTTATCCACTAGTCTAAGATACTGGTAGCGCTTACTTTGCTGATAGCTAGTACAGTGCTAAGAGAGAACTACGTCTCTTAGTAGATAAGAAAGTTTCGTGAAAGGATACCCTGGATGATTTCTGCATTGCCACTCTACAGACAGTGCATCCTGTCGATATCATGTCATGAAGTTATTACTATCAGAGACCCAATGCTCCAAGCACCTTTGAGCAGTTAACCCATAGCTATACTAGCACTTTATAAATGTATATTTTGATTGATTGATTGATTCTATATTTATGTATTAAATCTTATACACCATGTGTTAGATCAGATTGCATGATGGAAAAAAAGGCAGCTTAACCTAAACTTGCTGAATAACTTTAATAATTCATTGTGAAACTTAAAGGCATACCATCATGTTTTTTGTGTGTTTTTTTCTTTTTTCTTTCTTTCTTTTTCATCTTCATTCGTACATATACAGACAAATATTAAAATCTTACCTGTTGGCTAGGTGATACTGCGGGGTCAATCAATCTATATTCTACAAGGTTTCCTTGCCAGTCTGTCAAAGCTTCTTCCAGTAAATCCCTGGTAATTAACTCTTCACGGTCGTGGGTTGGTAGACTACTGAACTTTTCATTCAAAGAAAAATGACACTATTAGAAATAAGCTCTTTTCACTACTTCGTCTACTTAATGGTTTAATGGTGACATAAGAATGTGAATAATAATATTAATTTATTTAACAATAACAATAATAATAATATTTTTTTTATATATATAATAACAATAACAACAACAATAACAATAATAATAAATATATAATAATAATATTAACAATACTACTACTAATAATAATACTACTACTACTACTGTGTTTGTGTGTGAGTGTGTGAGTGTGTGATTATGTATATTTATGCATTTTTATTTATATCTATTTTTGAAAATCAAGAGGGTCAAGGCAAAAACACAGAAATACAGTTAGCGATCCTGGCAGTGGTTCTAAGTGCCACAGACCTGTAGGAGGCATCAGTTCTACTCCTGCCGTTACTGGCACGTTTTATGTACTTGGAGCTATAATTTTGTTTTGTTTCTAAAGGGTTTTAGAGTAGCTTTCTAGAATAGTTTACTAATATCACGACTTGTCAGTTTAGGGCAGGAGGAAACCCGCAACATCCGTAGCGCTGAATGTTGCAGTAAAACTGTGAGCACCGCCTGGTACTGACAGACAGACCAAGGATGATAACTGTATTGTCACTCTACAGACAGTGCAAACTATCAATATCGTGTCAGAAATGTAATTTCAACAAACATTGATGCCGGGCACCCCCAGTGCGGGATTTGAACTTGGAACCTGTATCAATTATACCCCTGCCGGTACCGCTACATTTTATGTACTTGGATCTATAGTAAATTAGTATATAATACAAGGTTTTCAATTAATAATCCCCATGCCATATGGGTCTGTGAGATTACCAAAAAAATGTTAGTACGATTTTATGCTCCTCAATGCTTTCTTCACAAATCCTCGTATAAAATCATGAAATCGCACTGAAAAGGTTTTGTTATCTCATGGGAAAGTTCTTTCTTTAGTTATCCAAATTGGAATGAATACATTTTAAAATGAAATTAATAAAATTTCTAAATCTTACTGAAGGTTCGCGGGTTGCGGCAGCTCCACCATCTTTAACTTTCATTCTCCCAATACCACCTTGGATGCGTTTCAAGCAAGTTTCTAAAACAATTACCGTGACATAATCGTTTGGATCCTGGGAAGTGGCAGTCTGAAAATATTAATAATAAATCAACACATTTGTATATACAGTGTACTCTGTATAAATCGGCATCTGTGTAGTCTGGCAATCTGGGTTTACCGGCACAATTTCAAAGTCCCTAACTTCATGTATAGATAACAAAGAACAGTAATAATAATAATAATAATAATAATAATACAGTGTCCCCTCGATATAACATGTTCGATGCAATCCGGATTCGGATATGTGGGGTCAGACGTGTCACGTGGATCCCATTTTTATTTTCGTTATTTCCCTGTATAAGGCAGGTACTATAATGTCATGGACCCCAACTTCAGTGTTATATCGAGGGGATACTGTATTCATGTTCTGTTTAGACAAATTATGGTTGCTTCTTTACGACATTGTCCATCAACACAGTTACAAAACCTTCGAGTGCATGGAATTGTACTGAAAATGCTTCGTAATATAGGGGTCTAATGCTGTTTAGCAATGCTAACATGTCCTGTGTAGTACCATTGTCAGTGAGCAAGAGCATCCATGGGGGAACAACTATTGCAAGGAGATAAATTTTTATCCTTGCGACAAAGTCATTTTATTATTATTTTTAATACATCTATATACATAATTCTTGTATCAAAAATAGAAATTGATAAAAAAAAAATCCAATTCTTACGTCTTTATCCCTACAAATAATATTCTCAATAGCGGCTATTCCAGAATAAAGTCCATCAAGATCTTTATGTACTTCTCTCATTGTTTCTGCTATCAGAGGTTCGTTGTCATAACCTTCATTCTGGAAATATTAAATATAAACTCATTTTCACTCAATTATAGTAAATAGCGCATTAATGTCAATTTCAAATTAGTATCTAACCATCTCCCTGCTGGATTAGGCACATGCACTGCTATTTAGGGCATCTCTGGTTGCCTGCAGCATGGAGAGGGTTAAGGGCATACAGCCACAGATGTTGAGAAACATTTGTGATGAAATTTGAGTCAATTTACTTGGCAAATGCAGCATGGTATATTATCATCAATAAAATATGGGTTAGGATATTCAATAGTGCCCTACTACAAGTAACCATTATTAAAACTATGATAATCTGATCGTATCTAGGATTCATTCGTCCCACACTGAACCACAGGCTGAAAAACCTGTGGTGTCACCTTAGGCATGCCTCTGTTCACCCAGCAGAGAGTAGGTACCCTGAAGGATTGGATAGACACGTGAATGATAACCTTGTAGCACCTTGAATGGCAGCTTGGGTTGTATACACCCCAGGGTTGTTGCGAAGGAATTGAGTGCACAAATATAATTTGACTGGGGTAATAATGTACAGCACTTTGGCGCTATATACAACTGTACATTATTGTTATTATTACAGCAATTTGGTGCTATATAAAACTGTACATTATTATTATTATTATTATTATTATTATTATTATCAAATTACAAGTAATTCAACTACTAAAATATATGCCAGCTATCCCACTGTGTCTATTCACCTTTTGTCTAGACACTGTTGATTTGCAAGGTAAGGTGTATAACATTTGAATCATTCTCTAACTATTGGACTTTCTGAAAGGTCTAGTTGCACTCGAGTTACTTCCTATGAATCCCACCTTAGACAGAGTGCCTTAACTCAAGATTATTTGACACTAATGAGTGTATTCAGTTAGTGATGATTAAAACAAGTCTATTTGCCCACTACGCTCATTGATGACACCTTCAAGGCAATTACAGCATGCACCGCCAATTGGATTAATCTTGTGATGGTTGTACCATAAGTAAAGTAACTCGCTCGTTGTCCAGTATATTGGAGCATAATAACGTACAATTTACATTTTTGTCTTTGATTTTGGCTGACTGGATACGGAAACTGGATAACCGTTGTATTGAGTTTAATAATATAGTAGGAAATCCGTAATGGTTAAAAGTCGACTGGTAAGCGGAGAAACCGTAATAACAGAGACCGTTATATCGGTGTCTGACTGTACTATAAAATGTGCTCAACTGGCTATCATGCTTGTTCGCATACAGTCAACCTCCGTTTATTACATTGCCGGTAAAATCATGCGGATAACTGAATTTCCGGATATCCGAGTCATGCTACATAGGAAGACTGATACATGGTTCCCAGAAAAAACCAAGCGGATAGTGAGGGAACCAGATATCCGAAGTCCGGATAAACGGGTGTCCAAGTATTTGAGTGCCTTTGGCTAGAGGAAAATACACAGATTTAATGTCTGATATTGTCTCGTTTTTATCCAACAATAATTAGGCAGTTCTAATACGCACAGACCTGACTAGCACTACAGGCAAATAACTCAAAATGTTAGTCTGGAGCCCAGGGTATCGTTTCTTGAAGCTCTCGTATCCACTAACGCCATAGCGTTCTCGTAATTACATGAGCGCCATGAATAAGAGATCGCTACGAGAGTTCTTATGGTGATATGAGAGCTTTGAGAAACAATAGCCCGATTCTTACCGATTGATGCCTGCTTCCTTCTCGACTGTCACTCGTTCTTCTCGTAAGACTGGTGCGACTATCGGCACTTGATTTTCCTGTGAGGCTGACCTCACTATCGGAACTAGTTTTCCCTGTGAGACTGGTGTGGCTATCGGCTTTTCGCTGTTTTTCATGGCTTGTCCGACGAGTTGCTCTCGGTTTTTCTTGCCGACTGGTGTCACTATCGTCACTTGGTTTTTCTGCAATGCTCATATGGCGAGTGGATCTTGGTTTTTCCGATCGTCTGGTGAGACTATCGGCAGTGATTTTTTCTGCTTGACTGGTGTGACGTGGTTTTTCTTCAATGCTCATGTGACGAGTGGATTTTGGTTTATCTGGACTAGTGTTACATGATCGATCTTTATAGACTCTTTTCTGTAAAAGGGCAATGGTTACATTGGAAAACATTGATATTAACTCAATGAAGCGAGAGAAAAACATAGCCGTAGGACACATTATTCCTCGATTATGGCAGATTAAAAAAAAAGATGACCAAAATTACTTAGTTCAACAGTTAATTAATTCCCTTCCAATACCTGTAATTACATCACAATTGCGTTAATACATGATTGCTAGATTGTCTATTTCCAAACAAATATATAAATTTATCCAATCTTACAGTTTTTTGTGCATCATCACTTCCATGCCCACAAGCTTTAAGAGTGTCCAGATCTTTTCGCATTTTATTCAATGCGTCATTTAACAGATGCTTTGTGACATATTCGCCAGAGTCGTGGGTAATCTGGGTGCTCGATATTTCATTCCAATCATCCTGGAATATTAAAAAAAATATTTTTTTCTTTTATTTCAGTAGTGTACTGTACATAGTGTAGTGTACAGAGTGTAGTGTAGTGTACAGAGTGTAGTGTACTGTACATAGGAGTGTACTGTACATAATGTATGTAGTATACTGTACTGTACATAGTGTAGTGTACAGTGTAGTGTACTGTACATAGTATAGTGTACTGTACGTAGTGTACATAGTGTAGAGTAGAGTAGTGTACATAGTGTAGTGTAGTGTACATAGTGTAGTGTACAGAGTGTAGTGTAGTGTACATAGTGTAGAGTAGAGTAGTGTACATAGTGTAGTGTAGTGTACATAGTGTAGTGTATATGAGTCATTCTCAAAAGATGCCACTTTTCCTGTCCCAGGCCTATAAAATTGTTAAAATTTTAAATTTTGCGATGAAATTTGTTATGTATTTAAATTAGGAGTTAGACACACCTATTGCAATTTTTTTTCATATGTATT